>CAKNET010000042.1:0-266816 GCA_930272545.1 Sphaerostilbella broomeana
TATTTTATTATAATCTTATTAAATATAGAGAAGATAATCTGTTTAGCCGGATTGGATAATTAGGAATTATAGTATAAGTATTACTATACTTATATAAGGGATTTTAGAATTTAAGAATATATGGATTTCAAAGATTATAAAATAATTCTATTAATTTAATTAAAAATCCTTGAGATTTAGGAAGAGATATTTAATTAATTTAATATTAAAGGGTATAAATAATAGGAAGAAGATTAAGAATAATATAATTAATAATCGGATTAATAATAGCTTTAATCTAAAACTAAAGCATAAGATTATCGGCCTAATTTATATAAGAAATAGACTGAATTAATAATTATTAAGATGTGAACCCGATTAGATAATATTAAGATCTTTAGAATAAAAGAATTATATTATTAATAGGTGTATAAAAACTATAGTACTCTTACCAAATAGGTCAGAGATATAATAAACCGATAATATATTACTATATTATTATAATATAATATAATTAAGCTAGTTAAAGATATTTAATATTAGGTTATACTATAGCTATATAAGTTAATAGATAAAGTAAAAAACAAATATAATTAAGCTCTTTGATTAATTAATTAAATAAATCTAGTTAATTAGTTAATTAAGTAGAATATAGCTTACGCTAATATATATAAACACAAAATTAATATAATCCTAGATAAAAGAGATATAATTCGCAAATTTATCTAAGTTATTAATATATTTAATAATATTTGGGCTAAGAATATTAAATATAAAATAAAAAGAGATCTCTAATTTAGAATATTAATAATCCCTAAGGATATTAATAAGCTCTTTAAAATTAAAATTTGCGTAAATTAATCCTTAAAGAAAAGATTTATATTTATAACAATTAATATATCTCTTAATCACACATCTAAATACCCTTATGGTTTAATATTATATAAATACTATTAGAAGGCTATTGATTATATTATAACCTATAAAGCTATCTTAGGATATAATCCAACCGATATTAATATAAGCAAATATTAAATCCAAGCCGCCTAAAAAGTAATTAATTAACCAAAATAAAAAAGCCTAATTAAATAGATCTGTAAGTAATATATAAGTAATTAATTAATTGGCCCCTTGAGTATACCTGAGGCGGGCTTAGGTAATTTTATTAAATTAATTATAATTAATAATACTTTTTATTAAACCAATTATTTATTAATTTTTAGTATAATATAATATCGACATCCACTCTTTAATTTAATAATATATAATAGCGGCGCTATATATTATATTATTAACTATAAGGACCTTCTAATAAATATTTAACTGGCTATTAAAAGGGATTATTTATTAATAGGTAAAGGATTACTTAAAGTTTATTTATATAATATAAAAACTATAACCGGCTTTATAAATAAACTAGATAGAAATAGCTAGAATTTAATATTAATTAATATAATATATATTCCTAATTTCTATACTAATATTATATTAAGAGAGCTATTAAAAAAACGAGTTAATATATAATTCTATTACCTAGATTATATATTACGGTATAGTAATAAGAAGGAATTTAAATAAGTTAAAAATATAAAAGTCAAGTATAAACTCTATATAATTAAATATAAACTAATTTTCTTATATATCTTTAACCTACAGACCTTAATTAATATATTTAATGCATTTTAAAATCTATTAGTAACTATTCTAGCTATATTTACTAATTTAAAAAAGCCGCGATTAGATTAAAAAGTTAATATGCTGCTCTGGCATTTATAAGCCAGTCACGCCGGACTAGAGGCCTTAGAATAGCTAATACAACAAATACAGGATATTAAATTACAGGGATTAATAACTATTGAATACAAAGCCTGTATAATAAGTAAAGTAAAATAAATTATCTCCCGGAGGGAATCAGATAATTACACTAAACAGCCGTTTTATTACATTTTCCTAAATCTATTTTAATTCCCTCTGGCCTATAATAGTTATAAATATATCTTACTAATTATTAACGAATTTAATAGTAAAATATTCTTATAATCTATAAAAAATAAGCCCGAAGTATAATAATATATTATTAATTTCGATACCTAGATTAAACATAATATAGGGTTAACCGTATATAAGATCTGGATAGATAATAAAAAAAGCCTAATTAACCTCCTGTATTAGAAGGACTTAGATTTTAAAATCTAGGTTAATAAATAAGGGATTAATTTAGAGCTCCTACTAAGTCATATAAAAGAACTAACCGGTGGCGCCGAATAACCTAATAGTATTATCCAAAAACAAATCTATTATACAATAGGGCTATTACCAAAAAACCTTTGGCCTAAAATATATAGAGCTATAATTTAAATTTATAATATTCTTCCTAATTAGTATAATTAATAAAGATTACTAAAGGAAGCCCTAGACCGGTAGTTTAATTAATATTTTAAATAGTATCAGCCATTTAATATAGCTATTAGCAATAATAGGGATCCAAGATTAAGTTAATTAGGCCTCTAAGTATATAACTATAAGGCATATTTATTAAAGTTAAACTATAAAGCCGGATAAAATATAAACAAGTATAAATTAACTTTTAAAGTATATATAAGATATTTAATTAAATACTAAGTATAAAATCTCTATTAAATATAGATTTTATAAACTAGAAAAATAATTATCTTAAGGGATATAACTTTTAATAAATATTAGTTTTTTAATTTAAAAGATAAAAATAATCGTAATATTAAATAAATTAAGGAATATTATCTATAACTGTAATATAATATATTATTAACTTACCTAGAAGAAGATATTATATTAAAAGACTTTATTATTAATTTTTAATATAATATATTCGGTATTAATTAAACCACCGCGGGTTTAAACTCGGGGGTGGAAATGTGTAAGAATATAGGTGTAATAACTTTAGAGGATAAGTCCGGGGCGGCCCCAAATAGCCTATTAATAGCTACTTTAAATAATCCATCGCCGCCACTGCCACCAGCTTCTAATAACTTATTAAACTTATTAGAAAATAAATTAATAATCTAGATAACCGATAACTTAATAAAATTGATAATAGTCGGATTAAGTGGCCTAGAATAGTTAATATAAGAGAATAAATTGATTACTATTATAATATTGTAATTAAAAGAAGAACTATTATAGTTATAATAATTAATTAAATAAATATGTAATAAAGTTCTTATCCTAATTAATTTAATATAAGTAATATTAATACCGGATCCGATACCTTAAGCAATTATTATATAATAAGGCCGGGTTAGATTTAAATAGCTGGAATTAGATATAGAAGGAGGTTAATGTATAAGATTATTTAATAGCTATCTGACTAAGAAAAAGTAAAGTTATAAGCCGTGACGGTTTATGAGCTTTATTATCTAAAATATAATAATAAATCCAGATTTTAAATTAAGGATTAATAATCTATAGCGAAGATTATTAATATAAATATTAAATTAAAATCGAATAATAATTAACTAAAAGGATTTAATTAAGGATATTATTATAATTAGGACCCTTTTACTATTAAGACTTGAGTGATTTAGTGAGCTAAGCCACTGGCTAGAGGCAAATAGTGAAGACCACCGATCTGCGAACTATACAAAATAATAGAGATCAAGACAAAAGGTCTAGGATATAAAACCAACTCGATAGAATACTAGGATTCAAAACCCTTATAAAAAAGGTTTTAATATAATTAATACAATCCTATTAAAGCCTAATCAATTATTATAATAAGAACACCTAACTACAGTCTACTCTATATTTCTCGCGAGCGCCGATAAGGCTGCTCGAGATCATTGGCTATACTGGGATACGCTACCCTAACTGCTAAAAACCTATCAAGACCTAAGGGGTTATCAAATAGAATAAGAATTTAAGGAAGCCTTATATAAAAAGCTCCGAGACCTAATATATTATAGAACTTGGAGACTAATCTACTAATAATAAACTAAGGCCTCGCTACTACTAATTAAATAGGTATTTAACTATAAATTTAATAAAGATAATTACCTTTAACACTATAAAGTATGATTTATTATTCATAAAGATTATTAGCAAAATATAAGTAAAGAAATCTATACTGCTATATTAACTACTAAGACTTTCTAAGTAATAATAGCAATTACTATAAAATATGATTTAAATATAAGATAATTTGATATTGGTAATATATTCTTATATAGTAATCTTAAGATTGATATATTAATTTATATCCATTTATTAGAAGGATATATTAACTTAGGATTCCTTGGTAAGGATGAAGATGTAATAATGATTACTAAATTAGAAAAGGCCTTATATAGTTTAAAAGAATTGCTATTACTATAATATAATAAATTAATTAAGATACTTAAACACGCCGGATTCAATCATATAGACAAAGAAGTTTATATCTTAACCAACAGTAAGATCCTAGTTCTAGTCTATATAGATAATATCCTGATTCTAAGTCCGCGAGATTAATACAAGTTAATAGATCAGCTAGTAAATCGGCTCAAGCAGAAATATAAACTACACAAGGATAAGTTCAAGTAGTATCTAGGTATTAGAGTTATCTAAGATAGAGCTAGAAGCAAGACCTATTTATGTCAAGATATATATCTTAATAAGATCGCAACCAAATTTGGTTAAGCTGGCTCAAATCAACGGGTGTTATTAATACCAATATCAACTATTAAACTTAGACTTAACCAAGGTTAGGCTATTAAATAAGAAATTAAGGCTTTTTAAGAATATATAGGATTAATTATTTATATAGTTATTATAACCCGACTAAATATAGCAAAAACTATAATATAATTAACTAGGTTTTTAAATAATCTATTACTAAATTATTTAAAAGCTATTAATTAATATATCTAATATCTTTATATAATACAATATCTTGCAATTATATATAATAGTAATTATTATAATGAAATACTTATAATCGCTAGTAATATATTATTTATAGATAATATAAGAATTAAAAGATTATTATAGGGATATATTATAATATTATATAACAGACTAGTAATCTAGAAAATAGGACTTTAAGATATGGTAACCACCTTAATAATTAAAGTAGAGTTATTAAGCCTTAAGTATATAGTAAAGGAAGGTTATACATTAAAACGGCTGTTATGAGATATCTATATAAATCTTAATTTATTAAAGTTATATTATAATAATACCTAATTAATATATCTAATAATTAAAAATAACTAATATATTAACACTTAGCTATATTATATTAATATTTAAAATATATAATTAAAATAAAAGTTTTAAAAAGGGAGATTTTTAATTAAATACTTAACTACGGATTAAATACTAATTAATAATTTAATAAAGATACTATTATAAATTAAATTTAAAGCTTTCCAAGTATTACTTAATCTTATTAATATTAAATAATAAATAGAAAGAGTGTAATTATTAAATAATTAATAATAGTGAAAGTATAAATAGTATTTTTAAGTTAATCACTTAAAATGCTAGGGGGTGTATTATATATAATAGAGCATAGTATATATTATTAGTAATAATATATCGCTTGTTACTATAATCAACGCCCGGTTCTCACCCGGTGCCCTAATCCATATCTAAGGAATTAGGTAATCATATTACCGTAGCTACTCGGGTTAAGCTCCTCAAGACAAATAAGACAAATAGGCGGGTTTTATATATATTCACTAAGTCGGCTCTAAGATCAGAAGACTAATAAAACCGATAGTATTTAGGGTAATTAGAATGATTGCCTTAATTAATTAATAATATAATAGAACCCTTACTAGGTACATTACTTAAGCTAAGAAGACTAGAATAAGGAGAAAGTTAATTTAGC
Source organism: Sphaerostilbella broomeana (assembly GCA_930272545.1). Taxonomy (NCBI): domain Eukaryota; kingdom Fungi; phylum Ascomycota; class Sordariomycetes; order Hypocreales; family Hypocreaceae; genus Sphaerostilbella; species Sphaerostilbella broomeana. The sequence goes on from CAKNET010000042.1 coordinate 5,828, forward strand.
TTTTAAATACGATTAATAATAATATTACTAAAGAGCCTAATATAATTAATATAGATATTAAGAGCTAGAAATAGAATAATTAATTACCGAGATTAAGATAAAGTAATAGATCTATTAGGTTAAATAGGTTATAAAAAATAGCTATTTAAGTTAATTAATTCCTTTATAATAGTAATTTAGTAAATAATTATATAAGATAATCTATAATAATATCGCTATTATTTATAATTATATGCTAGTAGAATATCTTATACGAAGATATGCAACGTGGCGGCTCCACCGAGCGAACGAATGAGCCCATACCATAACTGTCTGACAGTTTCTCTTCTAACCCTGTAGGTGGAGTAGGACGGTTATACACTAACAATTTCCTAGAAACTGAATAGAACAGTATTAAACTGTCGCGAAGCCTGTGGCTAACTTTTCTTCGTGTCATAATGTCCGTCTTCCAATCATTAGCCTCGCACATGGAGAGGTTTCCTTGGGGCTACTGAGAGCATGCCGTATCTGCATTGACCTAGACGCTCGTCATTGAACGACGTGTCACTATCAACGGACTAGAAGGGCCGTTTTCAAAACGGCCCGACAAGAATAGTGCGGGGAGGATCATCACGAGTTGCAAACAAGAATGTACAAGCGACACCAATTTGACGCAATGGGACGTGCGCGATCAACAAATAGAAAATCTACATAGTCTCTCGTTACTCAAGAGAAATGCATGTAATTTATTCTGAAGTCAACATACCCTGCTTATTTATTTGATTCACTTAGTCAGTCAGAGATTTATTATATACTCGTTTATTTTGAGCAATTGGTGACGGCTTGCAATGTGATAGCATGCAGAATGCTCCGAAACGGATAAATGCGAAATGGTGGTAATTGGCGACTCTAGTGGTCACAGTAGATATTGTTACGAACTCAATGATTTCATCGCCTGTATGTTGAACTCCGCCGAAGTATATGGTCATGAGGTAGCTAGAGATTGACGGCGATCAGTGACGGATAGCTACACCACTCAGAGAGATCCCTCTATTAGTTCGCTAAGAGTTCTCCATCACCGCCAATGCAACCTACCACCCCCTTCTCCTTTTTTAAGGCCGAGAAGATTAAAGTAGTCTAAAATTGAGATGACTTTCCAATATGGAAGTAATGATTGAAGAGTATCACAGCTTGTTAGACGAGGGCTTGGTGTATGCAGACATCTATTTGGTTGTTGTTTGCATTAAACAACGTCAATTCTTATGGTTGCTGGGTAGTACGAGTTAAATTATATAAACCGCGTAGATATTGCTTCCCAATTTTTTCGAAGTCTTCCTGTCTCTTCGATTACAGCAGATCAGTCCTTTCACCAGCTACTTAAGAATGTTGTGCTTTCCTCTTCTTGTTGTGGCTCTTGCCACTGTTACCTCTGCCCACACCGCAGCCTTTGTCAAGGGTATGTACTGCGAGGTTAGTAGATCTATAACCTAAATTACTGAGAGCTATTGACATTTGCTTCCAGGGCGGTGCTAACCCCAACAACTATGACCAAAACTCCAACACTCCTGTGAATCCTCTCTGGAATTTACCTTTCGAGCAGTGGTGGATGCAAACAGACCGTGGATGCCAGAAGGTCCCTCCTCGTGACGGCTCTTCCCTGGATCTGCCTGCAGGTGGTTCTTTTACTGTTGAGCTAGCTCATAACCAGGCCCAAACCACCTTGTCATATAATGGACAGTTCATTAGTGACTGGCCAGATGGTCAAACACACCCAAATGACTACAAGGGTGAAGGGAACCCTCCCGGTTGCGTCAGCGATGGAGCTCTACATACAAATAACGAAACTACCGCTTATGGTACTGCATGGGCTATTTCCTACCAGTCTGATATCACGAAGGTGACCATGGATAATTTGGTTGTTTTTTCGACTCTCCAACAGTACGTTTAGAACTCTATCACATAAAACCAATAGACAAATGACATTTCTTAGTACCCCGTGGAAGCGTCTGGCTACTTACGATGTCCCCAAGGACCTTCCTGCCTGCCCTAATGGCGGTTGTTATTGTGCTTGGCTATGGATTCCGGATGGATGTGGACAACCTAACATGTAAGTTAGCCTGTTATGCATCTTCAGCCATCAGGGACTTAACTTATATTCTCTAAGTTACATGGCAAACTACAAATGCCATGTTACGGGATCAACCTCTACCCGCAATCTTGGTAGAGCACAGCCTGCTGTGTGGTGCGCAGACAACCAGTCCAAATGCGTTAAGGGTCCCAAGCAGATGCTTGCCTGGAACCGTGGGTCAATTCCCCGAAAAAAACCGTTGACACTCACTAATAGTGACTATAGAAGCCACTGGAAATAATGTCCAGGTTCCGAACGGCCGTTCTCCTGGTTACAATCAGAATATGGGTTGGTCAAACGGGGCTCAGAATGACATTTTCGTTTAAGAGGTGCCTTGCGCTCCCCCCCCCCCCAAGCAATACATGACTGCATGAGATTATCATTTTCATGAGATTCTAGTTCTCTGAAGTCTCGTATTAACCAGTAGTTTCTTGATTTTTTATCTGTTTCCCGTACATAGTCTGTATTTCTTTAGAATGTCAATGATGTTAGTTACCAAGAATGACAATGAATGCATTTTGTTACCTTTTGATTCATAGAATGGTTTTCACTTGTAGTCTCTGATAACTAATTTAGTTGTGCTTAAATCTTCATCTAATCCGGTTGGAGTAGTCATTAATAAATAAGATATACGCGTCGTGGTCAGCTGGTATAGAAGGTACGATAAAATCCCGTTATTTAAATGTGTTTCAAATCCAGAAACACTGGGACGGTACAGAAAATTTGGTCATTGTCTCCTCTTATGATTATTTGATCAATATTGATCATCTTTATATCGGGGAATTCAACGGGGGACTTCTAAGAAATTAGTGGCAAATAAAAAGTTAATAAATAAGTTCTTCAATTCTTCACTTATTAAACTTTCTAGTCCAACAAGAAGTTAGCTTTGAGCAAAACTGGAGCATGAGAAAATCAACTCGAGCTAGTTCATGATAAATATTTGAAAATCGTTTAATACGATCGTGAATCCTTGTTTTAGGCTCCAATATTTACCAGGTTTGTGGAAGCACAAACAGCTGACTAGCACATACGTGCAAGACTGCGGGTTCAAGATTACTCCTGTCATATTTCTTCGCTGTTCTTTATGGGTGAAACCTAGCGCGAGTACTTAATAAGGACATATGGCGTCATGATTATATGCCTACAATGGGTAAAACAGATGTCAAACGAAAGTCAGTGAATTATAGTGGAATGGCATAGATTGAATTTACACGCTACATTGTCAAGGGATGATACAAGCATGGTTATTCTCTGACTTCGTCCGGTATTCTTTAAGATTTCTTAATCTACACACTTAGAAGAAACTATTCAGCAATTTAATTAGGTTTCTTTCTTGGGTTTCTTTCTTGGGCGTTCACACTTTGGTAGGGCTGTCCGTCGATGTCTAGACCACTAGTGACGATGACATGTCTTGTATAAAGCCAAATTCAGGCATTTCCCTCGACTCTAGGCTCTAGCAATCTCCTTACTCTGTTCCTCCTTCTAACACCTCCCTCCCTTTTTTTCCTTCCCGGGCTCTGAAATGGACTCACAGTATTAGCTTAGTGGTTATTGGTATGATGATGTCATAGCTATCGATTGAAGCCTTAAAGAAAATATATATTCATTGAAGCGGCCCTGAAAAATACTCAGGCTGTTCATTCAAGCAACTATATACAATGTCCTTCAAGTATATACGTTAAGAATTGAAATAGTTCATGGGAGTTCACCTGGAACCCCATGTAAGAAAAAAATCACCACAACGATCTCACCACTGACACAAGCCAATTAGGCCCGGCAGTTGCTAGCAGCAAGAGTCCATCCTGTCAAACGGTTTGCCACATCAGAAGCATAGCAAGCCGTGCTCCCAAGGCCGTTGTTAAGGTTGGAATAATCGGCAGACCCGCTGTTGTAGAGACGAGCCGAAGCATAATATGCGCGACTGGCATGGTCGCCTGTAGCACCTTGAGCCTGAGAAAGAAGTTGCTGAAGACCAGATCCACTAGAGGTACCAGCGACACCATCACTGATCATTTGCGTAATCCTCGAGTTTGGGCATGGCTTCACACCGGCGCAAGTTCCGGCGCCATTATGCGACTGCATTAGACCTGGATTGACAACCCCGTTATTGGTGGTTGGAACCCGAACACAGCCCTTGCTTTCTTGCATCATTACGGCAAGAATAAATCGCTGATCAATGCCAGTAGAGCCTGCCAGCTGCTGAATAGCACTCTGAATACCTGCAATCTCACTGGATGAGTCGTTGTCACCCCAGTTGTTCCAATTGCAAGAATTCTGCATCAGGGGAACGTTGGCATTCCATAGATCGTTCCAGGATCCCCAGCTAGCTTGAGAAGGCCAGCCTGCCCCAGTAGAGCCATTACCTCGATAGAAGATGTAGTTGTCTGCAATAGCAGCTGCATTCTGCACTGGTGCGGGAACAGGGACTCCAGAGGCAACAGCCGCAAGACTGGCAATAGTGAATGAAATCTTCCAGAGCATCGTGAAAGCGGTTAAGATATTGTAATAGACAGAAAGAGTGTGTAGTTGTAAAGGTATTGAAGCAATCAAGTTGATCAAAATATATAATGATGAATAGGTGAAAAAGGAGATATGGTGTCAAGAAAAGGTGGAAGGACTGGCTAGTTCTACTGGCGAACTGTAACAAGAATAATAACTGAACTAAGTTTGTTGAGGAGAAGAGCACAATAGAAAGGGGAACTTGTCTAACCTTTATATCCCTGGATGAGTGAGGCTCTACCCCGTGTGTTCAACTTATGTAGTAGTTTTAACCTCCTACGCTAAAATGGACTTATAGCAACTATCATGGGTGAGGGAACATGATTATGGATGGCACCCTCCTATGGAGCCTAACAAGTGGATGGTTCATGCTCCGTTTGGTGGTGGTATTCAGATATTATTCGCCCGAATCCATATGTATCACCTTCCACTTTCACTAGTCGAATCCAATAGGATGCCAGACTTAAATAGCCAGAAGAAAGTGTGGGCACCAAATAGCATTGTTTCCTACAGGGAACATATTAGGTTGCATATGAAACGGCTGCCCTCCAAATAGAGATTCGACTAATTACGTGGCTACCTTCTTTTGGAAGTACCTGATGAAGACAGCACGAACATGGGTTTGCGGGCCTCTTGGCACCGTTTTCCTTGCTGACCACTTCTTCATGGTCATCTTGTGCCGTTTTCTGTCGACTGCTCAAGCTTTGTGTTCTCCTCGATGTCGGATTCACAGCTTTTCTCTCCTAATTGTAGTCTACTGCTAGGTTATAGCTAAGTCCTACCAAGCTTGCGGATTTATTTTCTCGTCGGCACATCAGCTACATCAATTTGTGCTCCAAGACTATTTTTGGCCTGTTCAAGACCATCAGCCGCCTGAACAGCCCAGGATAGGGGCGTTGTTGCATTTCGGTCCTCCCATAGGCTCTAGAAGGGCTACTAACCAAGCCGAGCTGCGAATGATAGGGCTCAAAAGAGTCTAGTACATGTTGGGAAGGCGGCATAATTACCAGGCTACCCAGGGACATCGTCAACGGCGCTAGACAAAACAGCTCCATGACTGGGTGGTTGTTTCATTTGTTTGCAATGGCTCTTGGCGCCTCAAACAATAGCTTTTCAGCGGCCTCCCTCTAAGTTGCAGCTGTCAAAATTTGGCATTTCATAACTTCCAGGAACCCCAGTGTAGATGCCAGTCCAACAAGGTAGTGAAATGGGAGACTAGAGTGAGACGTGGATTGATTTCTACGACGCGGATCTATGATAGTAGAAAGCAGAGCTTTCAGACATTTGACGGGAAATGAATTAAGAAATATAATTACAAAAATTGCACCGAGTGAAACCTCTTGGCTTGACGTCTTCAGGCTGATTTGTCGCATGCGCCGTTGGTACCTGCATGAATGTGGGTGGATTCTGGGGCTCCTGCGTGTGCTTCTATCCCCAGACTTGGTCAGCCTCTTCAAGACTTTGCTTGTCAAGAATATATCTGTGTATTCCATCGCAAGTCTTACTGATTGAACTTTTTCCAGTTAGAATAAATATTTGTAATTCTCAACTAGGATCATCGACACGCAGTCTTTGTAACGTTGCAGTTCCCATTTAATTAAGACCCTGTTCGCTCATTACATTATATGCAGTATAAACTGTGAATGTGTGTTAGGGCCGAGGCTGTTATCTGTCTATGCCCTGAAACTTCCCTGATTTTGACAGGGGCTTCCACAGGATTCTTGTGAATGATAAAGAGACCAGCTCGTTGATGGCGGAGACACTGTCTTCGTATCTTTCTCGTCTGATTGTGACTGGATGATAAATTTGAGGTCGAGAATATGTCGTATCAAGAATTCTTTAGGTTCTTGATTTTCGTTCTTTGTGTAGCTCTCGGCGCATGCCGGATCTGCGCGCGATCGGGTCGTTAACGCTTGCGCAATGTCTTGCGGCAACAATCGGTGTTAGTTGGTTAGTTTAAATGCCTTTGTCACGAACCCACTTCGAGTGCGGAGTAAACCCTGGAAGATCAACTACATATCGCAATGACGGTTCCTCGCCGTTCTCTATGTAGACTTAGAGGTCATTCCGAAGCTCACAAGTGCAATCATAATGCGGCTCCTCCCACCTTTTGTCATTTTGGGGTAAAGGTCCGCAAGCTATGTTGTGATTGAACATGGAACCACCTGATCCGGGTCAAAGGCTGTCAGTTGGGATCTCCTACCCCAGTCCTTCAGAAGGCGTGCAAATTTTACTATCTGATCACTTCTCTCTTTTTTATTAGCCTGCTAATGCGCACTCGCCCCGGTGGAGCAAGGCTGGCCGATTTCGTCACTCGATGTCATCCTAATCATCTAGCGGAGAGTAGCCGACAAAGAGCAAATATGACCTTTTTTGGTGGACTACAGTTGCATCCAAATTGGTAGCTTAACACACAATCTGTGGGAGATTTACATTTAATTGCAACATTTTTTGAGCTGAGCTATAAATGAGCTGTTAACTTGTTAGTTGGCCCAGAATCCTTTGGGTTCAGAGCTCGCTATACATTCTGTCACTTACCTTATAAACGGATGAACAATCTTGAAAGCCCCGAGGAAACGGGGGACGATTGATGGCACTATCGCTAATGAGGTAGCCCGGGACCTCTGGAAGTTCATTAGAAAGCGTAATTCGTTCTTTAAAGGACGATTTCAAGAACGAGTTCTGTATCTATCGGCAACAGTAAACACGTACCAACTACTACAGTCGTTTTCGTGACAGAATTTCTGCACCAGTCCTCCTACCGACTCCCCCAACAATCACCCAGGACCAAACACGCAATTCCACAGCGGGAACTCGCAGAATCCCCAAAAATAAATCTACAAATAAACAACAATATGGCTATCGTTGCAAGGACGGAAAATACGACATGCTGGACGAAAATGGATTGCGACGGTAGTACTTGATTCACCGGGGCAGCCATGCCACGTTTTGATTGCCCTGAAAACGCCCTAACTATTCTACAAATGCAGGGGGTCCCGGTCAAAAGACATTTGTAGTGCTGTAACAACAACTTCAATTGAGTAGATATGCGACTAAGATCTGTCTTTATGGACGATTAACTGTTGCTTATATGAGATTCTCAGACAATTAGAAACCCAGGCTCTTGGCAAACATGGCACATTGCGTAAGACTTCAAGTAGCGTAAGATACGACCACCCAGAATAGGCAGGCACATTGGCATTAGGCAGCGTGGGTTCACGTTGCGTTTTTGGCCGGTCTTAGAAATGCGAGATTATAGATTAACAAACGATTACTGATAACGCAGTAATTCGACAAACCACTCTGCGTACTCCATAGTTTGTTTCGAATTGCTTCTTCCGATACCCTATCGCTAGATATCCACCCAACCATTTTGGCCATAATGGTATCTACGAGTGTGACCACCTCGCGACTCACTACGTGTTATGTGTGTGAAGCATGTAAATTTTGTCAGAGCCAACTTACTAAGATAGGCGGAAAAGCTCGTGGCTAATCCGTCTGCTGCAATGTTACTTTTCTGCAATTACTCTTCGCCTCCTCATATATATCTTTGGTGTTTATAATCCGCAGCTGGGGACGTAACCCATTTATTCTAGAGCGTTTCAGCCTGATAAATGGTGGGGTGTTGACTAGTTAAGCCTCCGAGGTCAGGCGGAATACCTGCAAGTCTCTGATAGACGTACAGTTAGTTGCCTGGATTTAGGAGCTTGATAACCAGAGTCTCGAAAATATTTAGGGCGCTGGCTCTTGAGTCACGACAGGGCTGCTCTTGTATGCCAAGGGACAAAAAGAAGAAAAACTCTTTTCTTAACAACTGGTGGGCCCGTCGTATCATTGCCCAGCATAGGGGAATTGAGGTTTTTCTTCTTCGGCTTCTGTGGAAATCTTACCCAAGCATAAACTGAAGCGGCATAGAGATATGTAAAATGAATATAGACTCGGCTCCGGAGAGACATGACTTGATTGCCCATTATCTCTACAGTTTTTTAGCGAAACATGCTTTTATTTACAGCCCCAATTCACAGCCGAACTCCCGTTCACCCTCAATGGTTTCACACAAATTCGTCTGTGGGGCATGCTGGCACCTATTTTTGCCCCTCTGGTTCGTTAATCATGCTAGCGATCATGGCGCTGGCCCCGTGCTTTTCAGTTTTGTCATGTGTGTATTGCCGCGAACAGCGGTAAGACGCCGGGCAATCGGTCATGGCTTGCAGACGGCAGGGGGGAATAAATCTGGGTAGGTGAAAAAAATCCACAAATCAATGGCAGCGTAGCACGAACCGTCCACATCCACGATTCCTGAAGAAGAAGCTGTATCTGTAAAGTCGACGAGTCGAGTTAGTCACATCAGCTAGGCAAAACCACTATGAACATTAAACTAGGATCATGGATGCACGGCATTGGGACTTGGCGATGTCTCGGTGATCGTATGGCATGTTATTGCCGTGAAAATGGTGAGTTGGAGAGCCAGTGTCTTATCGGTCCGTCAATGACCGCGCGTTTCCATGCCGGCATCTGAGAGAGTCTCATGAAACAGCTTGGTCATTTAATTTTTTGGATTGCAACCCTCTGGCACCGGGAGAGTGGATAAAGAGTGAAGGTCCTGCTCATCTGCTCAGATCTTTTCCGTTCCAAGCAAGTTAATCTACCTTCTCGATTTATCAACCACATCTGTACTACGAAACCATCATCATGAAGTCTATTGCCGCCCTCTCCATTGTTGGAGCAGCTCTTTTGGGCCTTGCTCAATCTTGTTCTACTCCTGGAAATTTTGTCGTTACTTTCTACGGCTACCCTGATAACAGCCCCCCGGGACCTGGCACAGCGCATAACTGTGGTGGTCGCAACTTCGTGGCCGGAGGTCTGTACCATGCATTTGCTAGTTAAATATAATTTAGACGATTAGGAATTGAGACCAACTAACTTCCTATGTAGGCTCTGGAACATATAGTGACCCTATAACCATTGCTACTTCCCCAGGCGAGCTTAATGTTTGCGAAATTGTTTACCTGCCCTTCCTTACCAAGTACGGACGATACGAGGACGACTGTGCACAGTGCCGTGAGTCAGGATTTATGAAAATGACATTGCGATGAAAAGCTAGCATGGTACTGATAAAGACGAACAGAAACTGACAAGAACAATGGCCAAAATCACATTGATATCTGGACTGGCTCTAACAGTCAAAATGGCGGCCAAAACCAGATCAACTGCGAAAACAACCTGACACCTGGCGGCCGTTACTCCATCGTCCGAAATCCTCCCACCAATTTTGGTGTTAACAGTAGGCATCTTTATCCCAAACAACCTGCCAAGTCCTGACATCATTGCAGCTGCACCTCTCTTCGTCCCTCCTAACACATGCAACACTGGAAACGTCTATCCTAACAACCCTGCCCACTGCTAAAGTATGTTATGAATTTGCGTAAGACCATGTTCCGCTTATGCGATGGTCACTAGAACTGAGGACAATATGATCCATGTAAATAGTTATTTTAAGATACAAATGCCCATATGAATTCAATGTAAATATTTGTAGCTATCCTGTTTATGGAGCAACATCAATCTGGTTTCTGAGCGATATGTGTATTATTATTGCCACTTCCTCATTTTGTTGCGTGTATGAAGCGGAGCAAATGTTCTCAACTCCAAGAAGAAATCTGCCACTACAAGTTGACAAAAAAAATTCGCTGGAGAAATTTGTGACAAAAGCACGCTTGAGAACATCCTTGGTAATGAGATATCAAGTTGTATAATACGTCACTCAGTGTTTAAATCGTGTGACTTCGCCGAAATATCACTCAACTAACATACCCTTCGTATATTCCTCGAAAGTTATTTTTGGACTCTCTATGGACGAATTAAACAGTAAAGCATGTCAGACACTAGACGCTTGCAAGACTTAGCAACGCCTTGCGGGGAGAATTGTGAATCGAGTGTGGCAACCTAGGCCGTCAGCCTCAATCACTAGGTCGAACCTGTCGGACAATTTACGAGAAGTGCGCCGGCACTAAATGGTCATCCAACTCGATGGGACTCATTGATTTGTCAAAATTCAACGGATGCTATCTTTCGTCGTAGCGTGGAACTTCCCTACTAAATTGGGCTCATAATCCCATGCTTTGACATAGGACTCAACTGCTTCGCCAGACCTACTGACAATTATGGTTATTTCGATAGCTCCCTGAGAATCTACAATGCTTATATCATCTTCGTTGACAAACGGGCTGCCTGCGTAAATGCCGTGAGTTCGGAGGTTGATTTACGCACCCATCTCTACGAGGGTACGAGGTGCTCAACGACGAATGACCTGGCGTTCTCTACTTGCAAGCCAATGAATAACGGGCTGGCACTCGCACATCTCCCACTGCAATGTGATTCGTAGCTTCGCCATCAAATAGTTCTACATCAGCCTCCCTCCCGTTGTTAGCGCGGATCATCGGGTAGTAGTGAGTGTTGAATGATTCCTCGCCGCCATCCATCCACTCATTCTGGTGCAGCATCTCGTTGGGAATTTAGACACAATTTGAAACAGCAGCGAAAACAGCCCCATGAAAAGTCCACTGAGCCCGCCAACCTTTCGGACCAGGGAGCTTCGAAAGGGGTGACGTCATGGAAGTCATTGCGAAAGAAGTTCGTTTTTGCTTTACTGGTGATGCCAAAATTGGGAGTAAATTGGAGCAAACATTGTCTTGAGTAAAAATTCCTCTATTAATAAATAAGACTCATATAATACGTCGATTTTACTGCGCGACCAGAAGGTTCTATTCATCAATTGCACATTACATGCTGATCTTTTTTCGGATTCTTCAGTGTGACGCTTCAACCAATTCCAGGTTGTGGTATGTATTGGAGTATATGGATTCGGCAAAATGCTTGTCGCACAGTATGATCTGCTTTGTGTAGTATCAGGAATACGAAAAGTCATCTAAGGTGTAATTAGATGCCATTAAACTAAGACAGATCATGGAGCCTGTTGATGATCAACGGACGAGAGATTTCACACGCTAAGAGGGAGGACATCTACTTGAACACGGGCACTAGTGTCGTTGGGAAGGGCTGAAATAAGTCGTTCTCCTTTTATTCAATATGCGCTATCCACTGGGCGAGGCGTGATTGCTGTACTGTGTATGGTAAGAAGGCTCAAGGATGACATCGACGTTAATAGTCCAAAGCCATGAATCGTAACGCCACCATGGGGCTGGCAACTTTCCAGCCTCATCAAATCCTCTCGTCATCTCTGAAATCTACAGAGTGCCATTTTCATCAATTTTAACCCTCAGTGCAATAGTATCAACGGCGTCCCCCAAAATGGATGCCCTTTCTATTCGCGACTCCCATGCCTATTACGAGGCTGTGAGCCTCTCAGTGCTCGCCACCTGCTTTGTACTGGTATTCCTTACCTACAATCTTGGACTGGCGATTTACAGGTTATTTTTCAGTCCACTTAGTAAATTCCCGGGACCGAAGCTGGCAGCAGTGACATTTTACTATGAAATATACTTTGACCTCTTCCATCACGGCGGTGGTCAATTCACCTGGCATATCAAGCATTTACACGAGAGATATGGCCCAATCATACGCATCAACCCAGTCGAACTACACATCGATGACCTCGAATTCTATAGTGAAATTTATTGCAGCAGTACACCGGGTCGTCCAATAGACAAGGTAGAGAAGCTGGAAAATCGATTCGGGACACCTCGTGCATCGGTGAGCACCGCGCGAGCTGAGTTGCACCGTGAGCGACGAGGAGCCATCGCGCCGTTCTTCTCCAAGCAGCGGATTCAAACCTTGAATGGACTGTTAACAGATATTACGGAGCGTGTTTCCTATCGACTCTCAACTGAATATGCCGGCACAGGTCGAAAAGTCAATGTTGCGGACATGTATTCCAGCGTGGCTATAGACGTCATTACCGATTTAGCTTTCCACAAGTCTGCCGAAGCAACATATGCTCCTGATTTCAGAGGCCCCCTTACGGGATGTCTACAAAACCTGGTCTGGGGACTTCATTGGGGTACACATTTTAATTTCATCTATGTGGTGCTCAATATCATCCCGGAATCTATCCTTGGCGTTTTGTTGCCTGCGATGAAGCCGGTGCTGGACTTCAAACTGGTAGGTTGACCCCTCTATGAATGGCGACTCCTGGTACATTGATTTCACAGGGCTTACGAATCTAATGAATGCAGATGATTCGACAACACATTGCAGATATTATAGCTGGAAAGAATGAGAAGAGTACTGGGCTAGATGCCGATCATCCCACACTGTTTCATGACATTCTTGCGTCAAGTCTGCCTCCAGACGAATTAACAATCGGAAGATTGACGGACGAAGCCTTTACCGTCAATGCTGCTGGTATCGAAACGACAAAATGGGCGTTAACTGTGGCTACATTCTACATTCTAAACCAGCCTCATACCCATGCACGGTTGAAAGCGGAGCTTGTTAAGGCCATGCCTAATGCTTCTTCGATACTACCGTGGAGTGAATTGGAACAACTTCCGTATCTGTCTGGTTGCATTTCTGAAGGTAAGTCAGCAGTTAATCCATGAGATGACCAGACTACTACTAAGTATCTCTCCCAATCCAATAGGCCTTCGACTTTCTTTTGGCGTGATTCAGCGCCTACAACGAGTCAACCGCCTACATTCCATCACATATGGAAACTATGATATCCCAGCCGGTACTATTGTGGGTATGGATACATATCATATGAACACCAATGAGCACTACTTCCCGGATCCCACAGCTTTCCGCCCAGAGAGGTGGGAAGGTGACCCGAAAGGGCCAACAGGCGAACATCCTCTTACAAACTATCTTGTGTCATTCAGCCGTGGGTCTCGAACCTGTATGGGCATCAACCTAGCCTACATGGAGATGTTTGTCTCGCTGGCAACCATATTTCGACGTCATGAATTAGAGCTGTTTGAGACCGACCAGAGCGACGTTGATCCGGTTTATGAATTATTAACACCAATGCCGAGAAAGGGCTCAAAGGGGGTAAGAATTATCGTTAAAAAATAACGTCAATATAACTATGAAGGCGAATTTGTGCAACCTGATTGTCAGATGCAAAGCGGGAGCATGGTGGGTGCCATAGCATTACTTCTATTTCAAGAGCCATCGTTCATAGTGAAGAAAAATACGAGAGAGCAGAGAAGAATGAAAAGAAAGGAAAAGAAAAATGAAACGCAATGTTTAACTGTATGAGCCGGAAATGCGTTTCATATTGGATGAAGTAGGACGCGGTTTTCACTACTGTTGCAGAGACGAGCAATTGGCAACGCGATGTGTATGGCTTGTTCTATTAAAAGCGACAATTCTATGGGTTTCTTTATCGTGCCTCGTATTTTGACCTATATTTTACAAATTTTATATATTATTGCGCTGTTTTCGTCAGTCTCCGCTTGTCCATGAATCACTCCCAGTCATTGACAAGGACGTAGCGGAATCTTGGCTTGCCATCCGCCAAATCCACGACAGCCTGGTTGGCATCTTTCATGGGGCGTTTCTCGATCCATGGCTTCACCTGCTTTTCTGCTGCAAACTGAAGCATCTCTGCAATTTCGGACGGGCCGCCAATAGAGGAACCAGAAACGCTCTTTCGGCCAGCAATCAAGGAAAATGGCCGGACTGAAATAGGTGCCTCTGGTACACCAACTTGCACAAGTGTTCCGTCGATCTTAAGCAACCCGAGGTATTCGTTAAAGGGCATCTGCCAACGTTTGTTAGTTCATACTGACTGACAAAGTAGTTCGTTCGCCAAAGCAGGCTTACCTCGTCAGACGACACGGTGCAGATAATCAGGTCAAGTCGACCTTTGTTCTTGGTATCCCAGTCCTTATCATCATCCGTCGCAATATACTCATCGCAGCCCAAACTTAGAGCCTCAGCTCTCTTGTTTGCTTTTCTAGAGATGCCCACCACTTCCTTGCACTGTAAAGCTTTCGCAAATAGGACACCAAAATGGCCCAGTCCACCCACTCCAACAATGCCAATGCTTTTGCCTGGTCCAGCACCATGGTTCTTGAGCGGCGAGTACATGGTGATGCCACCACACAGCAATGGCGCGGCAAACTCGCGGGCTAATCCATTGGGGATTTTGAGAACAAAGTGTGAAGGCGCACGATGGTACAACGCGTGACCGCCGTATGACTTGCTGCCATTGCGATACACGGCAGCGTATGTGTCTACCACCTTGGGGCAGTATTGCTCAAGATGTGCGCTGCAGCTGTCGCAGTGGCCGTCTCGGTTGAGGCAAGATTCGCTTTGAGCGCCAACGCCAACAACATCGCCCAGCTTGATGCCGTTCTCAGCTTTGGAGCCGACACGAACAGCCACACCGACGATTTCGTGTCCAACTACGCATGGGTAGTTCGTTTGGCGCTAAATAGAAAAGCCTGTCAGTCATCGCGGGTCTTGATGGCCATCGTTATCTTAGGAGACTTGACTCACCCATCCTGATCGAAGAGTGTGCAAATCTGAACCGCAAACGCCCGAATGGGTGATTTTGATGTCAACATCAGTCTCTTCCCATACTTTCGGCTCATACCCCTTCCAAACCATTTTGCCCTCAGCAGCTGAGGCATCCTCGCCCACCCAACCTTCAAACTTGTAGTCGGTCGACATTCTGGCTACTCGGTATACCTTGTGATAAAGGGAGATGAGAGGATTTACAGTGTTGATATCGTTTAAGAGAGATCAAACAGAATTAATCTTCAGGCATGAGGGCTACGCTACGCTTTTATGTGTGTTCACCATGGCTTGATATCGGACTAGTTGCGCGGGCCGTCATCTCACTAGATTGCCGGCGCAATCTCATATGTATGCATCTCTGGTTGATCGCCAATCAAGTAGGCCCAGCCTTTGCTCGTGCCGTTGATCCATAGTGCTTTTCTCGATTTCATGGCCGTTTTAAGACTGGAAGCATGACTCAAGCTCGATGAGCTTAACGCGAAAGAACTCGGACGTCAACGTATATCCTGCGGCCTCACATTTTCGCACCTTAAGTCCGGGATGCCCGGCTCCTATCGTTAGTAAGATCTTTATAACGCCGCAGCAAAGTCGGCGTTTAGTCCAAGCGGTCGGCGATGGTGGGGCGCTGTAGAATTTTTCTTTCGGAGAATGAACAACCTTTTTTTGGGGCCGTGTGGCAAATATAGATAATAAAACTTTTGCTATATTATTAATACATAATTATCTCAAAAGACGATAAACGTCGATTGAATATATTTAATGTTGCAGATGAGCCGGCATGGTGTATCAAGATCAGTATAATTATTAAGAACTTCTCCATCCCTACTTCCATCAGAGATAGTGTTACTCCGTATTGACACAGATAAAATATCCAGCACTCCATGCAACAGCCTGCTACCCTGAACAACTGGAATTTTATTCTCGCCCTAGAGCATCACAGCTGCCATGTCCACGGCTTTTATTTTTCCAGGGCGTCATATAGATTTTTCTGTAGCTGGATGACGACTATTGGCTAATCGTATATCCTTTACCTAGTACTCATGGTCTCATCTTGTTCAGTCCGACATCAACAAATGCTAACACGCATTGCTCCGCCGGCGATTTATCATCACGCCTCCAACATAGACTAACAGCGAGCGGCGGTGCAATCTTATGGGGCATCATCACCAGGCGTCCGAGAGCAAACAAATCAGCCTAACAAGGTGTTAGTTCCCGATGCCACAGGCAATGCAACAGGCGAAAAGATCTAGAAGTGATTTAGTCCATGACGACTTCTTCTACTGATTAGCTGCATCGCCTGTCGTGTTACTTTGGGGCGGGGGTCCGGCATGCTCGGAGATCTGAGAGCCACTTCTAACAGAAATATGGATTCCATTCTCGCAAGCCGACTGAATGAGTATTTCAGAATTCAAAAGTTGCAGACAGTGAGGAATCTATCAAGACCCTTACATTGCGTGTCTCGTCTAACGACGCCCCCATGGACCAGCCACTGCAGCGTCAAGGCATCGAAGGCATCCTCAATCGTGTCTCTGACAGATAAATTGTCCCAGTTCCAGTTGCGAAACCGCGGTAGGGCGGAGAAATTCCGACACGGGTGATGAAAAAGGGAACAAATTCCGAATGCTAAAACCCCGCTTCCAAGGCATGATGCATGCGCCTACGGATTTTGCCTGGTCATCCTCCGTGCTGTTTGTCCAAGATCCTCGCATACATTGCACGGGAACTCATGTTCACTCGAGCACATAGAACCGCACACTGCTGGTTTACTTACTTACTAACAACTTACATTGGTGGTGGAATGTTTCCAACATTGCAATGAGTAGAACGGTGATTCTCACAGCCGCACACACAGTTGTGGGACCGAGCTGGTCATTTGTCACGTAAACATCCAGATGGTAAATTCACTTTATCCAAAATAGGCCCCCAACTGGGGATTTCGATAGCCACGTATTTGGCAAGGCTCACTCAAGGCATCTTAAGCTTCATAAACATGTTTTATTGTTTTCAGTGTGCAGCTTTGGACCATTTCTCCCCACCCATTGCACCCCATGGAAGAGCCCAGACCTTCAGCTTCCTCGCTTTGGGGAGGCTGCCCAAGGATATTTATATTTAATATCGCATGCAGGTCCATCGGGGTTGGCATCGGCTCGGATGGTTTATAATCTGTTCCTGTTTCTCGGTGACAGCGTTTCTTTACTTGGCACTCGTTCATCACCGATTTCAGTATGTCAAATTACCATCAACCACCGCCGTTACCTCCGAGCCATGATAATGGATCAATACCCAACTCTGCTCCATCGGGGCAACCAAATTATCCACCTCTGCAAGAGTATGCCCATCCTGCGCAGCATTCTAACGTATACGTAAATCCGCAATATCCTCCACATGGCTACACATCCCAAGAACCTTCGGCGTCTTCACCCCCAACCACAGTAGCACCTGCTGCGTATTACCCTCCTCCACCAGGAACAACACATCAATTCTATCCTCCACCACCTCCTATTCCACAGAACCAGCGACCACCACCACCACCACCACCGCAACAACAGCAGCAGTCGTATCATATATCGCCAGCTACATCACACGCTGTAGCCCATGCGGCTCAAAACAACAGCCTTCAGTCCCAATCAGCCCTATGTCTCCCCACACCTCCTCAGCCTGCTACGGATACGCGATCTGCGTACGGAGTTGCTTCGGCCACCACTGCGTTCCAACACCCGTCGTACCAACAACAGGATACCTCGCTTGCAAGTCAAGCCTCAGGCACATACCATCAACAACAGTACACAACCATACCATCTCATCATCAGCCTCATGGTTCCGTTATTTCAAGTCGCCCCCCGGTGCCTCGTCGAGATGTAGCAATATCCACTTATCCACAGCCATCATCGGCATCTCCTGAAGGAGTCAGCACAGGAGGACAACTGTCTCAATATAATGCTCCTCCGCCAAGGCATCCCCAATCAACGGGCTATCAGCAACAATACTCTTCTTCCTCTCCCGGCTCCTCGCTACCACATCAGCAAGCTGTATCTCTGCCAAACAGTGGCTATAGTGTAACACCAACTTCTGATACAGCTACCATGAGGACATATCCACACCCACCTGGTTCAAATATTTCAGCTGCACCTCCCCCTACTCAGTTGCAACCTCAGACCGGCCAAGCCGCGACCATTCCCCCTCCTGTTCCCCGGCGCAAACCTGTCGGTCAATCGACGAATGCTCCCACACTACCTCCACGAGATGCACTTTTAGGGTTATCTTCTCAAATGAACAACCTAAACATAGCGACATCGAGTCACGGCCCATCACCTCAGCTACCCGCACGAACCCTAGATGACAATTCACCACGACCACCGCCAGTGGTTCGTGCGACGGGAGATCCACAAGAGGTTATTCCTTATTGTCCCGAATCAAGAGTGGTGGATTATTCGCTCTTTTGGTATCGTTTGCTGGATGTACCAGACGTCATGATCTGTACAAAATGTCATGCCGACTATATCCAAGGCACACGACTCAGCGATCAGTTCGAAAAAACCTATCGACCCAATGGCACCTATTCTCAATGTCGCTTCTGGTTTCCTCGTGTTAAAGAAGTGCTGTGGCCATATGCACTCCGGACAGGTGAACTGGGAGCGCTGCGCGCGTTCATGAAGAAGAGAATTGATGTGAAAGCCTGCAAGGGCCAGGCGCCCACGCCAGCATCAGATGGCATCAAGTGGTTCAGTACTAGAAGCAATGAAATCAACGGTTTCGTCACTTGTGAAGCATGTTATGAAGACCGAATTGTCGGGACCCATTTCGAAGCCAGGTTTACTCCGCACGCCGCTCAAAAGACTGACGAAAAATGGAGTTGTGATTTAGCCGTCCCATATATGGCTCGAGCAGTGGTTAAAATGGCCAAGCATAATGATTGGGCAGGTTTCGTTGCTAGTGTATCCCGTCGTATGACTTTACCCAAGTGTGAGGATAAACAGGTACAGTCTACCGGTGGTTCTTGGTATATGCCACGTCAGAAAATGGAGAACATCGTTGCCTGTGAGGCTTGTTACATGGACAAGCTGGCACTCACTAGATTTGAACGCGAGTTCGTGCCGTATAAGCCTGCGAGCGGGCTAGACTCATTTATCCAACACTTTACGCAGTTATGGACTTGCCAGTTAACAGCGACAAATCTTCCAATCGCTATCGCACTAGAAAGTGCCATTGAACAACGGGATTGGTCCGTATTTAGGACGTCGTTGGAACTTATCTGTCGCCTTGTTCCCTGCACTGCCAATGGCATCATTCGGGGAAAATGGTGGACCATAGCTGGGGGATGTGAGAATTTCGACATTTGCGAGTCTTGCTATGTCGGCATCTTGAGAACGAATGGTCTTTCTCACTTTTTTGAGCCAGCGCGATGGAATATTGATCAGACCATGGTGTGTGATTTTTGCGTCGCAAGTCCACGATTCAGCCAGTATATCATCAAGTATGCAGAGGCAATGGATAAAGGAGTCTTCAGCTATTACACGGATTATGTCAAGAAGTTTGCCGCGGTCCCAGTGTGCCCTCGTCTTCAGACTGCTGAGAAAGTCAAATGGTGGGGTTATCCCGAGGCATTGTTCTGCCAGGACTGCTATATGAGCTTTGTTGATGGAACCTCGCTGGCCAAGTCTGTTCCCCTCAAAGGCGTATACGATGAACGTAAACAGATATGCCAAATCTGGTCATCCCGCATGCGCGGGATGTGGATCGATGTGTGTGCTGCTGGAGCACCTGGGTCCTCCGAATTGAACACCAAGTTGGCTGAGTTCTGTGCATTTGGCACTAAGCGACTGCAGATCTACCTTCAGACAATACCACAAATAGACTTCATCCGTAATATGAAGATCATGAAGATGAACAATGCGATGCATCAAGGCTTACTGAGTGTCATGTATAATGGCATGGATGGCCTCGCACAGGTCTCAGGGACAACGGATGGACACTTGCATGGCAATAGCCAAGTGGGATGGTACGAAACAGAGCAAGGTGCGCAGGGAGCTCAGATGTTCAACAACATGCAAGCCGGGTTTGCAAATGCCAATCGCGTAGATGAGTGGATGCAGATGGCGCAGCTAGAAATGGTGTGGAAACAGGTAGAGTGAGGGATAGGCAATAGCTAAGAGTACCTTGCAATGTCTAATTAATCAGTTCTATTGTCTGATATCGTAGATATTAAACGTTGTGCGGGTTTGGTTTGTATCTTTGGTCTGGCCCCGATATGATAGTGCCAGCTTCATGTGGCAACTTTTCACGGCGCTTCTAACGGGACCAGTCCAAGGATAATCACGTCAGGCACAACAGATAGGCATGGAAACCATCTAGTCTCACAAGCTACGTGTGAACTTTCTCCTGGGAAAGATGTCCTTCGTCTCTTTTTATTTGTCAGCCATAGAACCCCCATTCTCTCCAGCCTCGGCCCAACGGCATTGTAGGGAATAGAGTGACGTGAAAGTTCGATTGTGGTGGTGGGGAAGATTCAAGATGTGGGGTAACTACTATCGATTCCTCATACATCAATACTTGTCAATTGGTGAACATAAATCAATCATCGTTATCCCGAAAAGATTATATGATACTCCGATTTCTCACTGAATATTATCAGACACTAGGTCAGTTTTTGGAGTGTGGATCCTATTCATTATGTCTGTACCAGAAACTATGAAGGCAGTCATCTTTGACGGACCCCGCAAGGTCTCAATACAGGATAGACCTGTCCCAAAAGGTAGGGGCTGAGAGGATGATAACAATCTAATCCTTTAGCTAAACGATGAATTAGTACAGGATGATACGGACATTATCGTCAAGGTCCACGCAACTGCCCTTTGTGGCTCGTAAGCACTCTACCATGACTCACCCGCAACATGTGGAACCTAATCTGTATCGCAGCGAGCTTCATGTCTATCGCGGTCATCAGCCGTCAGGAACTAGGTTTATAATGGGCCATGAGTTTACAGGCGAGGTAGTGGCTGCCGGATCGGCCGTTCAGTCTGTCACTATTGGTGATAAGGTCGTCTCCCCGTTTACTCTATCTTGGTAAGTTTCAACCATATACGCATAATCATTAACATCACATCGCTCTGAATCCACAGTCTTGGATTCGCAAACGATGTTATAAAAATAACTAAATGCAATATAGTGGTAAATGCTTCTACTGCCTTAATGGAGGCACCGCACGTTGCGTCCAATCCCGCCTCTTCGGCTCCGCCCAGCTAGACGGCGGCCAAGCTGAATATGTCCGTGTTCCTTTGGCCGATGGCACCATTTCTAAAGCTCCAGCATCCATTTCCGACGAAGCTCTGATTCTTATGGCTGATATCTTCCCCACGGGATTTTTTGGTGTTAAATCAGCCCTTAGTCTCGCAACTCCTAGCCTTAGCGTGCAGGAGTCAACGATGGTGGTCGTTGGTTGCGGCCCAGTTGGTTTATGTGCGATTATTGCTGCCGCTGATGCAAAACCTAAGCACTTGTTTGCGATTGATAGTGTGGAAAGCAGGTTAGAGCAAGCGAAAAAACTAGGAGCTGAGCCCTTGAATTTTCTGGCAGACAAGGCTGGAATGGAGGCGAGGATCAAGGAAGTCACTGGTGGGCGTGGAGCAGACATGGTTATTGAGGTTGTTGGACTGTCTGCGGCACTGAGAACAGCATTTGACGTCGTCCGACCGTTTGGAGTCATTAGCAGCATTGGAGTGCATAATGCAGAGGTATGACCTGAAATGAGAAATATCGGCCTAGGCTCTAACACTTCTCAGATTCCTTGGAGCGGAAATGAAGCATACGGGTGGGTGCCCATGTCCCTTTCACCTAACATCCTTAGATCCAGGGAAGAAAGCTGATGTAAAATGTTGAAGGAAAAACGTACGCGTGCAAATGGGACGATGCCCAGTGCGGAGTGTGTTTCCAGAGGCTCTAGCTCTGCTTGCACGTAAGCAGCATCTATTAGGGTTTGTTGCTTCCTACTAGTATCTGCCAATTTTGTATGGTAGCCTTACTGACAGATGTTATAGATTTATGTTCGAGAATGTGATGCCTTTGTCGGAAGCTGTGGACGGGTATACTCTGTTCGATGAGATGAAGGTGCAAAAAGTTGTGTTTAAACCATAGGTACGATGGAGCCTAAACCTTGCCTTGTCAGTATGATGTATATGGGCTTGTAGATCACCAATTATTAGCAATTCTAAGTGGTTCTTTTTGATGTAGTCATTAAGTGTTGCTAAGTCACTAAGCTAGTGCATTACCACCGTATCTGCAAATCGAAGACGAACATTTTGGGGGCAGCTCTCGACGGTGCTTGCATCTCCAAGCTCCACTCGGTCATCGGAGATCGCGAATCCATCATAGCCTAATCTACTGAATGTAATCCGACCGGAAGAGGGTTATTCGACACTGCGCCGCAGACAACCAAGTCGCGCATTATTTGTTTGAGCGTTCGCGCGAAGAGGCATAAAATGAGGAGCAGGTGATCTGTTGATGGAGCCAAATCTTCACCGACTCACAGATGTCAGGAAGCTTACTAAAGTGTTATACAAGCGCTTGAGCATATAATTTCATCGCTAAGAACCGCAGACTCCAATCGTCTATTAAATGGCGTGATCATTGACAAAAGCGTTACTCTTCAAATAAAGGAGCTGCAGAAGATTCCCCGGTACAGTAGTGAATCACGCATACTAGCCCTTGACAGAAGCCTTCAATCTCCCACGCCTCAAGCGTGCAACAACCAGGCAGTTTCCTGCCCACACTTGCGACTCATTATTCGCCGCTCTTTATCATCTGATGCTCAGATTTCAGCAGCTGGAGCAACCTGGAAGTCTATCTTCAATAACCTCCACTATTGTATGCCTTTATACACTCGCAGACGCAGAAGCCAGCTTTTTGTCGGGCGAGACTACAACGAGAAAATCAAGACCATGTTTCCTAATCATTTAGGCGGTGAGGCTTTCGCAGCATGGCTGTTTGTGATATGACCACCTTTGAACCGTATAGAAGCTGGTGGTTTTGACTCGAACGAAGCCAGTCAGATGTGGAGCAGCCAGTACTAGAGGAGGCACTTTTGATCTGAAATATCATGGCATTGTGCGACTAATCTTTCAGTCAAGTATATTCAGAATTCCAACCAAATTATTTCGCTTGAGAGATCCCTTGTTTGGGTGTGTAGATTCAGCACCTTGAAGTCTTTGGCAAATTGTCAATGCGATACAACCTACGATGGATGCAGCACTTTTGCAGTAAGATCAACGCACCTCGGTTTTTTTTTTCTTTCCTGTATTTTTACCCAAGGGGTACTGACTGTTTCTCCTTCGTCACCAATCAATCTCTTTCAATAGCAGTGACACATATGCTCTTAAATGTGCTGATCCACTGTATTGAAGGGTTTCTATACGACCACAGTTGCTCATGTCATCTAATTTGAGAGAGTATGTATTTCTGGGTTTTCTAGAGATTTAATAAGCTTAATGTAGACCTTTGGAGGCATATTCTTCGTTGTTACCGACGCTATGTTGTTAAGAGACTTGTGGATACACCTGCAACTGTGTCTACTCGTCTCCCGGTAGGCTTTGGACCACGTGAAACGGGACTTTTGCTTGGAATCATTGTAGTATACTTGTACAACTGTAATCTATTCATGATTCACACCTTATGGCATATTGGTAATGCTGAATGTGATCTCAGAAGTTATTATTTAACAATAGCCCTGCTCGACGTTCCGTGAACAATGCACCTCCCTCCACTGGTGTTTATCCATGGCCCTTGAAGCTTAGCATGAATATCATTTACTTTTGAGCATTTTGTTCTTGTATTACAGCACGGTATCGCATGATGAGTACATATCCAGATTTCGGACTTCCCAAGATGAGTCACCGCTGTATCTACGGCGTGGTCACTGGTCAAATATCATCTGAGCGAGGCAATATTAAACCGGCAACCGATATATCTATTATCCATGCTTCTTTTACCTCTAAAAATAGTCATAAGGTTGATTCATTTCTCAGCCAATCTCATAGTATCGCTGGGCCTCAACGCGTGTCCTCGTCCGAACATACCCATAGGGTCATTGAAACTGGTCGAGTGGTTGGCAACTGCTACGTTCGGAATGGTCCTAGTAACACTAAAGAGCTAAGAGAGATGCTTGTGAGCTTTGGGAATGATATCAGTGCGTGTTGGACGGCAGAAAATAAGTTTTCTCTGTCCGAAGTAACTGATATGGAAAGTCACCTCCCAAGACTGGATATCTTAGAACCGTCTCCCACACCAAGGACGGCGGCGAATCCTGTATGCGCGTGTGTTTGCGGATGTAACAGAATCGTCAGAAGCACTTATTATATATTGTGCGATCTTTGCCTTAAATACCACACCGACGATGATACGACTAGGGAGTGCTGAGAGGTCAATCTCTACCAAGCTTCTAGCAGATCATTCAATTGTAGGGATACTCCAAGTTGAGGAAAGTAGTTGATATAACCTTGGAGCAGTTAATGATGGAAAACTTCAATTCAAAACCGCGGCTGTTTTAATCACACCACCAACATTGTGCTAATATCTAGAGGAGAAAAGGCCTTTAGATATAGGAGGGAAGCTGAATATCATAGGTGGAATCTGAAAATACCCCGTTTGTAGGATAAGGGAGCTGTGTCGAACCTCGTACCAAAAAGTGAAACAGTGCTATTCGTGCTGTACATGATGTGATTTCTTCCAGTATTACACGACTACCAGAGAGCCTTGAACGTCCTCTCTGCGTCTCTAGATAGAGCAAATACAGTGTTAGAATTTCCATTTCACACAATCAGTTATCACCTACATATTAAGACCGCCGCCGCCCGGGGAAAAAAAATCTTTTCACCCTCAGCATCTCCAGACAGGCCTCAGTCAGTTGCACTAGTAATTGTATTATGCCTAGAGATGACTTCGCCATTGAGTGCGCAAGCTCAAAGGCCATACTTGAATTGTAGGGGTATGCATCTATGTGGCTGGTGATACGTCTAGCGCCTTGAGCGACTCCCGCCTGTCGTTATGAGACAACTAAATTCCTACACAGTTGCACAAATCTAACACTTCGCAGAACGCAAAATTGCTTGTGACAGACTCATTCCTTCATGCTCCTCTTGCCAGAGAAGGAAGAAACCCTGTGTTGGATATGATGTGAACTTGTCATGGCCGCGGGATGGTGACAAACGCAGGGCTGCCTTCGCAGATGTGTGGAGTGGAGGTTACGGCAAGGGTGCCGTCGTATTTTTAAATACAACTAGCTGGGATACAAGCCTGTATAGTGAGTACACTGATTCAGGCTCTCATAGTATGTTCGAATCTGATGGTTCCGTTCACTGCCATTAACCAATGACTGTCTAGGCAGGCATATGGGGGCTTGGGCATTATCCCCGTGTGGTTCTCTGCAACTTCCGCGATTTGGAACCATTCGAGCACCGCTATGTGAGTGCCTACAGCAGAGTTATGCTCATTCCATAGGCTCTTAATGACTAATAGAAAATATATAATCCAGATGATGATGATGTCTTATCTGCAGTCCGCTTGATAACCTCGCGAGGAGACCTTCGTCAGGATGTGTCTAGCCTGCTTCGTCGTATGTCTCTCACTGACAACAGTGCTTCATCCCTCGCAGTTCGCCACTCTATGAATGCAATCTCTCATCTGCATCTGAGAAATTCCGATGAAGCTGCGTTCAATAATATTCTGGCCATTTCGGCATTGAAGGGTGTAATCACACAGTCGCTTGATCCCAGATCAAGAGCTCAGGCTATTGCGGCAAGCTTGCTACTCAGTTTGTATGAGGTGAGTACAACATGGCGAGAAACTAGGCTTAACTCGCCTTGAACTTCAACCATCTGACTAATTCCGACAGGTCCTCCGCCCAGCCGGCGAGTCGAGCGTATGGTCGGTTCACTTTGATGGGTGTCTGACTATAGTGAAGTCTGGCCACCCATCACAACGGAAATATGTAGGAGAATATGCCACTCTTATGGACTGGGTATTTTATCATAATGTGTTGTACAAATTCAGTCTCCAGCATTGGAAGCAGCGCACTCAACATATGGAATGCCTTGCAAAGCGTGAGATGCCTATCACCAAAACAGCGTTCGGCGATCATTTCTACACGGTGAGCTTGCAATGGCTGACCCTATACCACTGATTATGCACCATTGAGCCTAATAGAAGGATTGATTATAGATTCATAGCGCTTCTGGATGCTCTTTGGAGCTTCTTGAATTCGTCAGTCAAGCGGTGGATCTGGTAAAGGATCGTGGAGATCCAACACATCTGTCTGAACACCATTCGCTTGCCATCAATAGCCTTGAACGTAAGGTTAAAAGCATCGAACAACGCCTCTGCGGCGGTATTGATAATGAAGAGTTTCATGTTATTGGAAGCAAGAAACACTATATCATGATCGCCCGGATGTTTCAGCTTGCGGTCCTCATCTATCTTGATCGTGTTGTTCAAGGCTCTCCTTCTGACTCTCACTCATCACGGTCCGCCGCGAAAGAATCCATGGAAATGTTGGAGAAACTTGGTGTTTGTGAGCGACCCTTTATCATGCTCATTTTGTCTCCAGGCCGACAGCGAAAGTGACAGACGGCTCATTCTTTCAAATCTGGAGCGAGCAGTAAAGGAACGGCCGCTCAGCAATCTGAACGTGACTGAACAGTTGATTCAAAGAATTTGGGCACAGCAAGATTTGCAAGGGACTGACCAGGCCGACGCGCTTTTCATTCTGAACGCCATGGTAAGCTCGCATCGCATACCGCCGTCTTTTACGTAGTACCATGCGCGAGTCGTGGCCCATTTACCGTTGAGGCGCATATTGACTACCCGGAGGAATCAACAGAGAGACGGCCGACATGATTAAGGCATTACAATGTTCAAAGGAGGAAAGCCGCCACTGGTGTTTAGCAGATAGAGGATATTGCAAGAGCACTCGCAATTATAGGGTTATAATTCTTTTTTAGTAGCAAAGCTCTCTCAACTAGGTGCTAGCGGGAGAATTGTATTAGTTCCCCCGATTCTCCGATTCCTATTCGTGTTGTCATCATGCAGCGATGATCTCGTTGCTCGTGTTGCTGCTTAGGTGTTAGTTCGATTTGCGTGGGGGACAGTGGGAAGCACAGCGGTGTTTCATCTCCACAGCGGGTGACATTCCGATTTGGCCACTGAAGCAAGATGTGTTACTGCTGTCGTGGCTGTGCGACCCCCCGCCCCCAACTCCCCTGGGCTTGTGCTCCAGGGCTGTCTTCCGCGATGCAAACATTGAAGTTACGGAACCCCTTTGTGGATGTGGATCCATGGAGTCTTTTCAACGACTTACATATTTTCAAGCCAGTCCCCTTTATTAAGATCGGAGAGGGAGGCGGACTTGAAGGGTCAATTGTGGCCACGAACAGGAGCTAATAGTGCATTCTCAATCGCGATGCGTCCACCGGCAGGATGTCTAATTCTATGCATTCTTGCAGCAGCTTTACCGCCAAGCACAGCAGCTGAGGCAGAGTCAACACCACGGAAGCTCTCGTGTGAGTTCCGCTATCAGAAAGGAATCAGCAAAACTGCTAACATGAGAAGCTACTCCTGGTCAGAGCAAAGGCCATTGGGCCAGCGCATATGCCAGCGCACACAAACTGGTGGGATTAATGACGTTGGAAGAGAAAGTCAATATCACAAGAGGGTTTCCCAGCGAAAATGTTTGTGCAGGAAACAGTGGCTCGGTGCCACGCCTTGGATGGCCGGGCATGTGCGTTCATGATGCTGGCAATGGTGTCCGTGCTACAGACTTGGTGAATTCTTATCCTTCGGGAATCCATGTTGGCGCTAGCTGGGACAAGAATCTCACCTATGCAAGAGGCTTCTACATGGGCAAGGAGTTCAAGGCCAAAGGAGGTAGGCATTATCAAGATACTTTTCTTGCGAAAGAGCCTGGGCTAAGATGACCGGATTAACAGTCAATATTCCACTTGGTCCAAATGCAGGACCGCTGGGACGAACGCCACTGGGTGGTCGCAATTGGGAAGGCTTTTCTGTCGACCCGTATCTTTCTGGCCGGTTGAACGCTGAAACTATTACTGGAATGCAGGATGCTGGAGTCATTGCAAACATCAAGGTATGTGCCTGACTAGTGAGTGCATGTAGTGTATTGATTGGCAAAGCGGCACGAAGATTGCGCTGATGACTGACCTCGTCTGCTATTAGCACCTCATTGGAAACGAGCAAGAGACACTGAGACGTCCATATTTTGGTGTGGAAGCTGCCTCTTCTAATATCGATGACAGAACTCTACACGAGTACTACCTCTGGCCGTTTATGGATGGCATTAAGGCCGGTGTAGGATCAGTCATGTGCTCCTACAACCGAGTCAATAACACCTATGCCTGTGAGAACAGTAAGCTGCTGAATGATATTCTGAAAAAGGAACTCGAATTTGATGGATTTGTAATGCTTGACTGGAACGCTCAACACAACGTTGAGAGTGCGAATGCTGGACTTGACATGGTCATGCCTCTAGGTGGTGCTTGGGGTCAGAACTTAACCAACGCGATTGCAAATGGTACAGTCAGTGAGACGAGAGTGACCGACATGGCATTGAGGTAAGAAGAGCCTCCACACTCGTATCAGCTTATTTATTCTTTTTAATGCAACCGCTGATATTTATGATCCCTACCAAGAATCATTGCGGCGTGGTATCTCGTTGGTCAAGATGGCCACAACTTTCCAACCCCAGGAATCGGCATGAGAAATTTAACGTTGCCACATGAGAAGGTGGATGCTCGAGACCCGGCATCTCAGCCAATTATTCTAGAGGGTGCAATCGCGGGTCATGTTTTGGTAAAAAATAGCGACCAGGCTCTTCCATTCCGCGCCAAACCCACTATGTTGTCTGTGTTTGGATACGATGCCGCGGTTCCTCGCACTAAGAACACTGATATTCTCTTTCAGCTTGGATATACATCTTCACCTGAAATGGCACAAGCCGTTTTGGGACGAGAAGCTCACTTTGACCAGGCCGCGAAAGGTGGAACAATTGTTACTGGTGGGCGAGCTGGTGCTAATGCGCCAGCCTATATCAACGATGTAAGACTTGACGGGATTGCGAGAAAGATATCCAGAGTCAATACTTTCTTCTCAGTTTAGGGCGCATGCTAATAGGTTTGTAGCCTCTCAGTGCTATTCAACGGAGAGCAAAGCAAGATGGAACCTGGGTCAACTGGGACCTTGATTCCTCGAACCCAGACGTCAATGCTGCCTCAGATGCCTGCCTTGTCTTTATCAACGCGATTGCAACAGAAGGATGGGACCGCGAGGGCTTACACGATGACTTTAGTGACGCTCTTGTGATCAATGTGGCAGAAAAATGCGACAACACCATTGTGATCATCCATGCCGCTGGGGTTCGCCTGGTGGACCAGTGGATTGAGCACCCCAATGTCACTGGCACCATTATTGCTCACTTGCCCGGCCAGGATAGTGGCGAGGCTCTCGTCAAACTCCTCTACGGAGATGCCAATTTTTCCGGGAAGCTTCCATACACGTTAGCCAAGAATGAGAGCGACTATCCGGTGTACGCGCCATGCAATCGCAAGGATTCAAATGACGTTGATCCACAATGCGATTATTCTGAGGGTCTTTATATCGACTACCGTGCCTTTGACTCCAAGAACATTACGCCGCGATATGAATTTGGTTATGGGCTCAGTTACTCCAACTTTACATACTCGGCCCTCTCGGTTATTCTACTCCCGAATGTGTTTGCATCCTATTGCAACGGAGGCGACATCTGGACGACAGCAGCGACAGTCAGTGCTACCATCACCAATACAGGTAAAATGGCGGGGGAGGAGGTCGCTCAGCTTTACGTCGCCATTCCGAACAGCCCACCAAAGCAGCTGCGAGGATTTCAGAAAACACCGCTGAGTCAGAGACAATCAGTGACGGTGCAATTTGAACTCACAAAGCGGGACCTGAGTATTTGGGATGTCGTCTCGCAAACATGGTTTATACAAGAAGGAAATTACACAGTATTTGTTGGTGCTAGCAGTAGAGATAGCAGACTAATAGGTAGCCTGGATCTGAAGCTTAAGTAGGTAGCTGTGGACAGAATCAACACCACGCAACATTACATAAAATTAACAAAAATGGAATCGATGTATTTTGATCTGTTCGCCCTCATCATCGTTGATGCTTCTCCTTCAACGCCGGCCGTGATAAATTAGGAAAGGACAAATGAGGCATCCATATATAAAGGAAAGTAAAGCAAGGAAATCAGCGAGACAATGTGGTAAATGAGAGGAAGAAGCACGAAGAATTTTCTGTCTCAAGTGGAAACATCTAGCGGTCCGCAGAAAAGCACGAGAACTTTTGTCTGCAGCTCCGTAACCAGTTGAAGAGGCAATGTTTCTTTTGTGAAGCGTTTTCAGTAAATTCGTTTTTGGGGTCAGTTTTGCGTTCGATAGTGAATTTGCCGATGTCTCCGGTTTTGATGTCAGTGACTCTGCCTGCTTTGAGGCTGGCAGTTCCTTTTTCAGTCACAATACTCGCCGTTTCGCTACTACTTTCGCTGGAAGGAAACAACGGTGCACTACCATCATGTGTGAATGCTGGGAGACGCTCAATGAAATCCATCCATGTCTCCTCCTTGAGAATTGGAGCTGTAGCCCAAGGCGCGGCACCGCTCTTCTGCAGCATTGTCTCCAGACTTGGGATTATTGCCTTTACTGCTTCTGCGTGGCGCTTGTACAAATCGGAGGTAGAGAACTTCTTATGTTCGACATACCAGCTAGGGTCTTCGAGCATACATGTGATCTCGTAGAGTTTCAGCATGTCTGGATTCACAAGGTCGGAGGCAGCGGCAGCTTCGTAGGCCATGCGGTGACCAATGGCTTGGACAAGCTTGCGGCAGCGGGGAAGAATAACGGTGTTAAACTTCTCATTTCGATTGCTACCAGCTGTGATCATAATTTTCCTAGACAAACTCGAG
This sequence comes from Sphaerostilbella broomeana, assembly GCA_930272545.1. NCBI lineage: Eukaryota > Fungi > Ascomycota > Sordariomycetes > Hypocreales > Hypocreaceae > Sphaerostilbella > Sphaerostilbella broomeana. The sequence goes on from CAKNET010000042.1 coordinate 36,919, forward strand.
GCTTCTTTCCAGATAGAGGCCTCATGCTGGGCAAGAAGGCACTTCGGATCACGAGCTTTGGGAACCTCGTACCGTCCGAGAAGAAGTTCCGATACAAGTCCTAAGTAATATAGTCAACATTACAAGATACTAACGATGAATCAGGAGACACTACTTACGAATGCAGAGAACTAGACTATCGCCCTCGGCGATTGAGTTTCCTCGGATAGTCAAGACTAGCTCAATCAGCTGATTGTGTGTGTATAGGCCCTGCCATCCACATCTATCAATCAATTCATTCGCGAGAGTCTGGGTAGCATATTGTGCGGTTTGCTTAAAGATGCATGCCAGTCCAGAGCGAATCTGAGGCTCTTTAGTGGCGAGGAACGTTTTGCAAACATCCCTCGAGTAAGCTTCCAGAACATACGAAAAGGCCAGTGCCGAAATAATAGGAGTATGCTGTGTCGAAAAGGTGATGATTGGCACTCGTTCGTCGGGGTTTGGCCCAGCAACCGTCCTTCGTTGGCTGTATCTCCCTAGAATGTACCCAGACAGCCGCAGTATGATGACGTTTGTCATTGATAAGGACAATGTGCCAATAGTGACACGATGGATATGTCGGAAGAAGTCCTTGCGAGTATTCTCTGGGGCTTCAATACCACCCAATAGTGCCCAGGATTCCAGCCGTACATGATGGAAAGTTGTTATGGCATGGTCCACCATCTTAGCACCGGGTCGCATAGGCAGAAGGCGAGACACTACGCCAGGAGCCATAGACTCAGCGCTGTTGATACGCACAACAAATGGCCGAACTCCGCGTCTTTCTCTCCGTACAATTAATTGCGCAAACACAACAGCAAGACGTGGCATCCCAGCATGTGGTGTAGTTGGAGGCATAATTTTGGCTGCAGCAGGAGTTGGAGTATGGAAGTCAAAAGATCCATCCTCGTTGAGAGTTGCAGTTGTTTCAATGTTGCGAGCATCAAGGCCATGTCCAACCTCAGTTAGCATGAACTCCCCCACGGATTCAAATCTTTGAAGCTCATCTAGGATTCGAAGGAGGGCTGGTTCATTGCTAGCATACGATGCGATAGTCCCCATGCAGAGATTCCAGTGAATAGTTAGAATGGTAGTGACTGCTGTATCTGCTGCAGTTATGACTAGAATCAGGTCAGTGCTTCGTTGCTCGTCAATGTGTCTGGCCAGGTTCCAGAACGTACAGTCGGTGTGGTAGGCCCAAAACTTAGGAGTAAGATTGGTAATGTCCTCTATACACATGTTGACATGCTTGGCAACAGTCTTAGCACGATTATAAGAAGTACCAATCCTCGCCTCAGGGGATCCATCCTCTGGATAGGCGCCGGGTGCCCAGATGGGCAACTTGAGTAATTCAGTAGTTGAAGCCATAATATCAAGAATAGGATGAAAGATGACTAGCGATAGGCTTTTGTCGAGGTCTAACTGGTTGTATCCAAAGACGCTGGGGGCATCAACATTAATATAGCAGATGTAGCTGACGGTGGCGTCACCTCTTGTCTCCGATTTCTCCCATACATATCTTCATGCGTTAAGAAGACTCCAAATCTAGGCATTGTATGAGACATCCATCGCAACCCTCACGTCTCATCGATACAAAATGGCTAGCTCCCTGGTAGCTTGCCGTTTCTCAACTCAGGTCTTATCAGAGTTGCATGCGTATGAGCGTCATGTTAGGTCTTGGTGGAACTCTTCTTGCAATCCTGTGTCTGGTTGATACAAGACACGTCTTAGCCTCTCCTCTCGATTTAATTGGAAAAGAGTCATCCTTGGCATCAAAGGGAGGCATACGTATGTTTAACATCCAAAGTATGGTTATTTTTCTTGCTTAAAGGAGGTGGATTAATCGCTGTTCCTGTATATGGAGAGTCCATCACTCGCCGTGCTCTATGGCCCCGTATTTCTCCAAAGAGAGTCTATGACCTTGAAGTTGAATACTCAGCTTTTATCACGAAAAAAGTCGGAAGATATCTTTTCAGGGATAGACAAATCTTCCTCAACTAGAGGGGAAAATCGGAACTGATGTCTCCATAGGATTAAATTTAATTGATTTTTATTTTGAAACCACTCACATGTTAATGGAAACGTACACCTGCCCTAGAATATGGAGCCACTACGGACCTACCGTGATTTTCATGCTAACAATAGCTCCCCCATTGACAATGTTACGGCTCTCATTCAGAATTCGGTTAGAGGATGGTGACTGCCGAACTTGTTGACGATGTCACTTGTTGACGATGTCACTTGATGACATCTTACCTATAGCCCCAGCCTCATGATTTGTGCTTGTCTAATTACGCTACGTAGTGTCAGAACTTGAAATTCTCAGAGAAATGACAGGAAATCGTTTTTTTTTTTTTTGCTGTTAGGTCATCTGCATCATCAAAAGGAAAAGGCAATACCTAGCTTATGCGGCTCTAGCTAATCGAGCAAACATGAGTGAATACAGCATGTGAAATATTGTCTAAGCTGTCCTATTGAGCCCCTACATGATTGTCTCTGTGACGATGTCGCTAGTCATCATCATGCGTGAGTGCCGGTCGAGAACGGAAATAGTTTCGGCTTTGTAATTCACTGGAACCCTGTTCAAAGGAGAAGCGAACAACAAATTGTACATGAGCTTAGCACTTATATGGATTAGTAGCACACTTTCAGCTGGGTAAGGATCAAACTAACTCTAGTGCGATTGTAACAAAGAATTTCAATTAGGTCCATATGCAATGGTGCTTTTTATGGAGTCCAGACATAGCCACTATTAACTTGACTCGTGAAACTAGACAGCATTATTGATTCGCACTAACCCTACCTTGTCGAAAGACCCATCAACTGAAACAGAGTTTCACATTTACCATACCACATGGCTCAGTGATAGATAGAGTTAGAACCAAAAATCAATTCACGTCTTTGACTAATAAGGCTGGAAGAGTTTTTTCCTATAGCGCATGACATGGTCTCCCATGCGGCCGTAGATGCGAGTGATTCTTCACGTAGTGCATCTAGGGCCCATAGTGCCCAGAATTGCGTGATGTCTCAATCCTCAAAGTGAGAAGATCACAGTCGGACTTAGCGGTTGGCGGTTAATGCCTCTAGTGACAAGGCCCTGCGATCAATGGCGGTGTTCCATTCCTTTGGAACCTACATGACCACTCCTTCGTATTATTCCAGGGATCTAGTGGGGAGTATATTTTCCTTCCAGTATGCTACAACTCAGAGATTTGAATACGAAAGCTCATAACAGCTCACGGGCATCCGAATAAATCGAGATCATAACGGCGTATGAGTACTAGAGTCCACACAGATAAAGAAAACCATTGATGTCAAGCTCTATTGAAACCTTGACTGAGGTGCCTCAGTCAATGAATGACCCACTATCAACCCATGGCTAATGGTCATGTGCATTGGTCCCACGGGAACGTGAATAAGTACTACTAGTATAAGACTTTATTCGTGACCACTATTGGGGATGTTTCATAGGAAGCAAAAATACATTTGCGTCACTCGCTATTACTGCACCAAAGATTATCCTGTCATTTTTATTAAACGTTACATGCATCAGATACGATAAAATTCGTCATAAAGCTAGGATAACAATGTTAAACTACCTTTCTGTAGCTTGCGTTGATCAGAACAGCTCTGTGGGTCACTTGTTGCCAATCTCCCGAAAGTCTACCACCTTTTAATACCAGGGAGCTAGATCGACTTAGCAGTATTCCTTACGTGCCGCTCTGCCGATTCCGCAGGGGGTGGAAATAGAGATGGTCTACGTCTGAGATTGAATGCATGTTGGATGCGTTTAGACACAATAACCCTGTTTTTTGTTTTTTCACCACTGCCCTCTACCCCTGCAGCATATGATCTTTACATGGTGAAGACATCTGTCTCATAATTTGGGCTTCCTGTTCAAAAGCTTCTGTGTCAAGCGACATCGTGATAGCTCAAATCAGGGTATTATAAACACCCGCTAATCTTTAGATCTTTTAAATTTAGCATCAGTTAGACTTATTCACAAGCAACTATTCAGAGATCTTTTGATATTTTTACCGGACTTAGCCGAGAGAAAAAAGGAGTAGGCCAGCGCCGAGCCTTGAGATGGTTCTAGACGGCTACATGTATCACACAGATGCACTACCCTATTGATTTTCACCCAAATCATTTCTCATATATTCCAACCCAAAAGAGTATTTTAAGCATTAGTCAAGAGGATTCAGACGAATAGCGTTCTTTTCGCAAAAATTCGACGTTTGTCGTGATTTGCAAGATGCCCGAATAATTCTCCAAGTTACTCATGCCTGCACTTGATATAGTATCTCCGTGAGAAAGCACGAGGAAAGCAATAAAGCTTTGTTAAAATTAGAAGACTCTTGAAAATGAATATTTCCTTTCTAAATCTATATCGAGTAGCACATTTCGTATGAAAATATTAGAGCTTCCTAAGCAAGAGACAATAGAATATTTATCATAAATTACTAAGAATGTTAGATTCTCGGAGGTACCTTTGTTTTAAAAGCCAGAAAGATTTTTTTCCTTTTATTTTTCTTGTTTCACTCCTCCATACTTGGTAAAATTACAGACTCACCCCCTCACTTATCTTGACCGGCCATCGCGCGGTGCTACATCACAATCATTTGGCCCAATTCCCGTAATAGTGCGCTACAGCCGAGTGCCTGATTCGAGGCCTTACCGTGACTACGGAGACGGATTAGTCCAGGCTAGTTATTTGGTTAGCAGTGGACCCGATAATCATACCAACTACCTGTCGCCTGCTCCGTAGACTCTTCAAGGAAACTTTTGCTAGGCTTCAGATAATACCACACCGCCGCTTCATAGTCAGCTAGTTGTGTAGGAGCAAAGCTAGTTTGACCCGGATACCAAACGCGCTAAGTTCGGGCCGTGGCCGTGACAAGACGGATAACAGCTTTATGGAAGGATTAGAGGATATTGAGAGCCCCTATAAGTCAACCAGGGTACCTTTGATAATAAGCCGACGAGCAGTCGAAAAAGTACAAAACTTGCGTATAGCAACAAGGCTGCAACGATCTTCTCTACTCAGGCACCTATCTAAGGTATTTAGCACATAAATACTGACATGACATTCGCTGAGCCAAGATATTCTCAACCTTTGTTGGATCCCCCCCAACTCAGAGAGGGAATCGAAACCTTTTTTGAAGTCAGTTTTTATTCTAAGTCCCATAATTCGTTGGACGAACATCGTGCCACCACTAGAGCCTTGTTCCTTACACCCGGTACTTGCATCGCACTTGACAGACTATGGTGAGACATCTATGGGGATTTTTGGAAAAAATGATACGTAGGTCCGCAAATACCGGGGACCAGCGACTCGGAAATTGGGAGCTCCGTGCGAGATGTCTAGAAAAAATCAGACAGTTACTCTGTAGATAATGAGGTATATTACATACATTCACCGCTGCTTATCGCTTAGCTGAATTGGTTTCTACCCAGCCTGGAACATGGCAATGTCATGTCATGTCCTGTTGTCTAACCCTTAACGGCCATCTTCTACTCTGTACTGACCACAAAAGTGCTATGGCCATCAATGGTCGTCTTCTCAGCTTCATTTTAATAGAATTAGAAACATCCTCTACGTGATGACTCTATTCTTGCTTTAATATTAGACAGACATTACTTTTGTCAGTGCATTGTGAATGGGTTGTTGCAGTGCAAAGTTGATTGATTAGGGCATTAATCCTTCTCTCATTTCATTCGCAATTTCCTACAGCGCATTTCAGAGCACGCTATAGGGATCTGTAGCGTTCCGCCCGCTATGTTCCAGCGCGTTGTTCAGCGCTTACCGGCACGAACGTAATACCCAGGATTTTTTTATCCATGGATTTCATACAGCCCTGGAGTTCTTTTTTCCTTCATGGCGAGAGGGTTAGGGTTAATATCCCCATACCTTGGTTGCTTGGTCACCTACCACCAAGCGACCCAAATGAGGGATTTGAATGTGTAATAGAAAGTCCGCGACTTTTTTTTTTAATTTTCCTCCACGGGATTGGGTCAGTACGGTGGCGGTTAAATCCAACTTCCACCGTCTTGACGATACTGTTTAGTTGCACAAGGAACCTCACCATGAACAAGTAACCTGTGCTGTGTCGCTGCAACTGGTACCACAAAGCGCTTTGCTCCTGACGGGACGCAGGCGTCAGTACAAAGAAGTCCTACATTCTTATGATTTGTAGCCTAGGATCAACTGTCTCGCAACTCAAGTCCGAAGTTCATTAATTACCTAATTAACCATCTTATGCTCTCGTGCAGGGGGATTCACATCAAGGCACTGCGGCTGAGCGACTTCATCCAGCATAGCCCGTCACTACGGCAAGGGACCAAAAGGTTTCAGCATAGACTAGAAAGTGTTCTTGTTTTGTTTTTTGGAATAAATTAGCCTTCGAATGTTCATGCATGCCTCAGAAACATGGCATCTCAGGATCTCCTTCTACTTACCATCGAACCGTTTTCTACCATGGGGTTGCACACACACACCGTTGTCTTTCTCCCTAGACGAGGAGACCGGGCTCGCAGCTTCTCGGAATCTCGAGTGTATTGGCGCAACTCCGATAGCTACATTCTTAGTGAGGCGTTCCCTACCTTTCGCTGTGTGTTTCCCCAAGCCCCGATGTGGAAATGTGCCAGCTCACCCGAAACCTGGCCGCAATGGTTCGACGTCTGGAATGTGCGTGACTTCACCGAACGCAAGGAGCTCCAGACTGTTGGTTTGAAAGAGATGGTTCCAGAAATTCGCAAACTCCTAGCTAATGAGGCAGCGACTCTTGGTGGTCGTTGGGGTCGAGTAATCTTGGCTGGCATCAGCATGGGGGCTGCGACCAGCGTGCATATGCTTCTCAACTTTTATATCCCTATTAAAGACGGTGAAAGGCTTGCCGCATTCCTCGGATTCAGTGGTCGATGCCCGTTTGCTGGAAGATCATTACCTGAGATCAGACAGGGACTCGCTCTCGAGGATGTGCCAGACCACAATCATGTATTATGCAATACACCAATGATCCTTCAGCACTGTGTTGATGACTCACTGGTTCTTATAGAGAATGGCCGAGGCTTGAGAGATACGCTCCGCGGATTTGGCGCACAGGTTGATTGAAAGGAGTCTCCCGATGGAGGGCATTGGTTCAACTCGCCCAGAGGTATGGATGACGCAATTGAATTCATCAATCAAGCCGTCCTCGGACCCTCAAACCAGCCTCTTTACGAACTAACAAGCTGTTATTAAGAACAATATAAAGAAAAATCCGTGATGCTGGGATCGGAGGATAATAGACTGCGTCGCGACAGTGGAACATCACAGCTACTGACATCGACAAGGACATGCAATCTGCGATGATCCTCCCACAGCTTAACAACTCGGTGCAGATAGGAAACGAGATTCCACGGGCTTTCGGGCAATATTTCCTTATTCAAGTTCTTAAGATCTGCTTTAGTTATTGTAGCAGTAGTGCACTCTATGCTTACCAATAATGATAGAACAGAACAGAAAAGAGCAACTATGAGATGAGTCGCGAAGCGAGAGTAGAACATGGGTCAGATATGGCGAGGGAAATTCATCAGTCATGTCTACCTTACGTATTACGGAGGATTTTATTCGTTATCCATGACTATAATAAAGATTCTCGTTTGTACGCGATATTGGTCAGTGTCGGATATCTAGGCGGTTCTTCTTAACGGAGGGTCCTTTTTCTTTGATCCTTTCATCTAGTGTAATAGGACTCTATAGCGAATTGGTAGAATTATCGACAGGAAGAGTGTAAGTTATTATCCTGCATACTGATAAGCCGTTTGAGAGCTTGTGAAGGACCTTGCATCTGTCGGTTTTAGGGTATCACGGTTTGGGTCACCCTTGAGCGTTATTTTGTTACGTAGAGCTGTGATCAATTTCCAAACATTGAATAGACCAATCGGAACATTAACACCCATGGGGTGTAGCCAGCCAAGTCCCACATCAAATGTCATGTAGTTGCTTGCCGTCCATGACAGTGACTACTCTTGACAAACATAGTATTTAAAGGTACTTCTTTGAGTAGTCCCATTGTCTCGAAGACCGATGACTTTAAAAATCATAGTTAAGCGCAAATGTGCAATGAACTGCGTGAACCGGTGAATAAGTGACCACATTTGTGGAAGCCGGGAGACGTGATTTGGGCATCATCTTGCAGGGTTTCCGCCACGTCCATGGTTGAGTAGAAAATCACGTAAAACAAAAACAAAAAGCAAGGATCTCGCAGTATGACAATATCCATCAAACTTCTATGACTGCGGTATCTTCACTTATATTCTCTCTAGAATCTACTCTACAAACATTTGTCTATTAGGCAGCCCGATGATGGGCTCGAAAGGGTGAGCTCAGGAGGTTGCCATTCCTCGCAGATCGAAAGGACAACCACGACGGCAATCTAAATTGTGGCACGAAACACGTCACTGTCGCGGTTTCAGAAATCCGATACGAATCGCAGATTCCGATCTAGAATATACTAGCTATAAATCTATGAACTACTGATGCAGTCACCAAAGTCGGTTCAAGGTGGACCTCTGTGGGAGCTCCGTCAGAATGATAGGGTGTAAGCATTCAATACTCGCTGATTGTTTCATGTTTTTTATGTTTATCCATATTTATTCAGAATTTGATGAACGACAATACTCTGCCGAAATATGCGCGATTAACGCGATGATATACGGCTGGATTGAAGAACCGGTGTACAGCCTGGGATTCACCCTAGCTTCAAATGGGATGCCTTGAGATAGCAATTTCCGGTTTGGAGTCGAGGGAGATGTAACTGCAAGTGCCTGAATGGGAAAAAAATGCAAGAGGGTACCTCAATATTCCATCTGAGAAAGCTTACCACTTAGCACCGCCCTGATGTCTGCATAACTATAGAGGTTGAATAGTATTGGGCAGAAACTTGCCAACTCAAGAATGGTTTTATTGAGATCACTCTGTAATACCGCAGAGCATTCCTTAGTTGAGTTCGAGTATTATGCGAGGGCAGCTCAATCGGTGAAGCGATGACATGCTTCACGCATGTAGTACATCCAGCCTGACGTTGCGTGGTTTCAACGCTCACCGGGTTCAGTATCCACATGATGAATCAATGTTTCAGATGAAGAGTCGAAGATCTCAACTGTGGCAGCTCGCATAAACATGAATAAGCATCAGATCTTTTTAATTTTTGCTTTTCGGGAGCTTGGTGAGCGTAATCACCATTTTCGAAAGCAGATGATGAGTAGAGCATGTTCACACCTATTCGTTTAGATGACTTCATATTTGTGCTACTTAGCGTTTTCACTCCGATTTTCCTGAATACTTCCACCGGGCATTTCGATGAAGATTGTAATCCCCAGATAGTAAAGCTAGCCACATTCCATATACTCCTCCAATGGGCCATTTGCTTGTAAGTGACTTGCCCCACTGGTGTTGTTCTCTTTTATACTCTTCAACGTCGATTTTAACTTTCTCATACACAGTTGGGAGCGTAGACGCATTGTATTTGTCGCGTAGCGCCTCATACCATGGCTGACTATACACGTTCCAAAATTCTTCCTCCGAATAGTATGTGTGCGCATACAGCCACTTCCGGCCACCCAATTGGATGAGTTTATCTTCGAGTTCGCGGTTTTTGACAATGAATTCATTATAGTCTTGCGGTCCCCAGCCCCAAACACCTATATTAAGCATCGGTCGAGACAAGGACGTCTCCGAAACGCTGTGATTTGCCAGTGTCTCTTCTTTAGCAGTAACAGGATGGAAAGTTGGCATTTGAGTATTTCCTTTCAAAGGGCATAGCCATAATGGCCAAATATTCAACTCTTTGGCGGTATAATTGATGAAAGGCTCTGCCGTATCATATGGTAGAGCAAGGTCCTGGACAACGAACTGTGACGAAATCCCACTGGCGTGCAACGCATGGTACAGCATGCGCGTGTGAGAGAAATCGTCCAAAAACCAGCGAAAGAAGCCATTGAACGGGATATATTTGAAGTATGTATAGCCATGCCGACCAACCCAGAAACCAGCGCGATCGTAACGGAAAAGATATTCACCTAGGGGAACATAATCTGTCACAGATGACAGCGGCGAAAGTTTCTTCGTGATATCTTGGACATACATGTAGAACCATGGGTCTGCAGCATTGCTAAAGGTTCGCGGTCGACACTTTATGGGCAATTCGTTGGTCAATTGGCCAGTGACAACAACCCCGTGCTCTTTTGAAAAGAGAATTCCATCAACATAGTCGTTGTCAGGGTCTTTAGTCTCAGATTTTATTCGATCGATTGCTTCGGAAATGCTATTGGTGCGGTAATATGTCGTCCGTACGTATTTCTTTGCCTCAACAAGTTGCAGCTCCATGAGCGTTGTGATGCCCAGCGTACCCGCAGCTCCAGCAGCGCCATGGAATAGATCCTCTAGCTCAGAGCGCGATGCCTTTACGACGTCGCCATTTCCCAGCACCATTTCAACGTAATTAATCGTATGGTTGAAAAACCCGTGCCGGAACGAGCTGCTCTCTCCTGAGGTGCCTGAATAGCCACCACCAGCTGTGATGCCAGGGAATTCCATCACGACTGGAGGAATGAGGCCAAAGGGCAGTGTAGCTTCCACTAATCGATCCATGGGAACATTAGGCTCGACAAGTGCGGTACGGGTTTCTCGATTCACAGACACCACGTTTGATAACGCACTGATGTCGACCACATTGCCTTTCGGTCTTGGGCGAGTACTGTTGGACGATCCATGATTGATGCGGTAAGATTCGCCGTGCTGGTAAAAGGCGCGTACAGCTGACGCGACGTCGCCCACGATTTGCGCATGGCGTTCCATGATGCTTTTGTGTCTTTAGACAGACAGAAAGAAGCGTATTCAAGTTAAACAAAGCAATTTAGACATGGCAATGGGTTGACGGAGGCGTGGAAGCCACGGTGGTCTTTAATGGGAATCGAGGACTTGAGAAAGTCTGCCACTGAATTCGCCCAAATGCAACTCTCCTATACTCAGCCATTGCTTTTCCCTAGCGGCATATTATGGATCATCGTGGCGTTGCTACCATCGCTGCGGTCTGCGGTCCAGTCTCTGTCCAGAGAAATCCTGCTGGCAGCCTCGACGTAGTTCTACGTAGACCAGTTAGGTATGGTACTGCTTGTCCCTCATCAAAATTTTAGGACTATTATTTCAGATGCAGGAAAAAAAACTCATCTTCTCCGAGCTGAACGATAGCAGCACCGGCAGGCGCGTTAGGCCATTCTACTCTGTACTGGCATCACAATGGAGATCAGAAATCTGTACATCATTCAGCCCTGCTAATGTAAGGGTTTGTCTTAGGACTGTTGAAGATTATTGGTCATTTCTAGGGATTAGGTAATATTAATGGCATTAAGCTGTTCTCTTTAGGTGAGCTGAGGATTAGCAGACGTGAACACTCTTAGATTAGTAGTCGTGGATCAGGTCCAATGTGCCGTAGGGATCGCCACCTCATTTCACATGTTTCAATTCCGCCCCCATCAGGAGAAAATCTTGGCACAAGCTCTTTCTTTTGCGAGCCGTGCCGCAAAAATTCCGTCGGTAGAGACTGGCAATCAGTCTCTCAGTTGAGCACTAGTAGCGTCGCTACATGGTCAGCTATTACAAGTTCGGTAAGGCCAACGTTAATAGTTCCGGCTAGCGTTATGGTCGTGAAGACTTAGCATAGTTTAATCGCTGGCTGGCACATGTTGGATTTTGACAGCACTTTCTACATGAGAGGCATGGTGGCAGCTTAGTTTTCAACACTCACACCGCAGTCGTGATAATACAAAACACTTTACGTCTCAAAACTAATTTTATATCGTAAATACTATAAGAATCACAACCAAGACGTATTTTAGCTTGTGGATCATTTAGCTAGTTTTCAGCCACAAACGTGGTCTCCTGATTTCAGGGAGGTGTTACATTTAATTTCGCGGCTCTCACATTGCTCCTACAACTGGATATCTATATAGCGATGGGATATTTGTTGCCAGTACTCTGTTCCGCGTTGATACCTACTGCTATTATATTCTTCCTCTCACACAAGCTCCATCTTCCACGATGCCAACACTTGCATCCTTCTGCCCTCGAAGCTACTGCACTCTTCTAGAGGAAGAACAGCAATCCGCCTGGAAACGCAGCAAGTTTACTGCGATAGCGCAGAGGAGTCTGAAATAACAGAGCCATCTTCTTCACATATGCCTCCTGCCCTCTCTTGTTCTTCCCCCATGTCCCCGCTGCAACAGTCTCCAGCGCGATGCTATTGCGCCCGCGAGTGCTACAACTTCTATAACATAGGCGACATCACGTTCTCGACGACGCCAACGCGTGCTTTCAAAGCTGAGTTGTCTTAACATAGGCTTCTATTCCTTATTTCAAAGTGCGTAATATACTCTATTGCTTTGTTGAGGACCGTGGCCTGCGCACCAAAGTTATACGTTTGAAGGTAGAGGAAGACGAAGAGAAAAGGAAGGCGGAAAAGGTATTTTTACCTTGTTAGGGTTATCCATTGGTATAGGAACTTCGGGATCTTCTTGTAGAATTCCTACAGTCTCAGGGTTCTTGCTCTAAACCTAAAAGCAAGGCACAGTGTCTTGCAGCGTAGCAATTTTCTCGTTTAGTTTTATGCGGTAGCAATTGTCGGTGGCATTGTGCGCTATCTTCATGATGTTACTCTAACACTCGTCGTCCAGCGATTTGGCGAGCCACACTCCCACGTCAGCATCAGCGAAGTTCTTCCGCTTATGTCTCCTGGATTGTCGTGGCTCAGATGATAAAACGAACGAACACTCGCGTGCTGACCGCGCGGAGATACATCTCTGTTGGAAATCTACACATGGCGGTTAAGGCTCCTCTTCATTGTTACTGCATATGCCTCTACTTCGCTCGGATTTTCTAGTTCCTCAACAGGTTGTGCCAAGGGGAAAGGTATGGAGGAGAATCTTCAGATGGTGTCGCTGCTATTGTCGAGAGAAGGTAGTGTGAACAAGGGCAAGAGGTTACCACACTGCGGGTCGTGTACCGTAGGGACTGCCCCGAAAGTATCGGATGATTCCATTAATGGCGCTGTCTATATCAAAGGTATTTAACGAGGGTATTTACTCTTCTTTGTTATGCGGTGTGTTCCCAAAATCGTGTCCACTGGGTTGATATAGCTTCGACGTTGAGTGTCATCTCTGTCCCGGTATACCGATGAACAACTGGTATAATGCATGCATTCAAGTCCCGACTTATCCAAGATCCCTTTTGTCATGGACGTCGGATGGAAGGCAGACGTCGCGGATGTGGAGAGCACGGTTGTTCGCCTAGGGGAGTGCTGTTATGAGCTCGTCGTGGGACTCCACCTCCGTTCCTGCTGTAGCGAGCCATGGTAGGTCAGTAAGAACTGGTCTTCTCAGACGATGTGTAGTTGAAGACATCCAGGTAGGTACTAGCAACCGTGCAGAGGGTCTTTTATTATTAATTATAATTGATAACATCATGTCTCATATACCGACTTCAGCGAACACCGAAACTTCGTCGACACAATACCGGCCCTCCGAAATTACTTGCTCTCAGCTTTAGTTTCCGTTTCCTCGAGAGACTCACTTGGCCCCTGTGCCCGGAACTTTCGATACAGGGCTTCTGATGATGGGAGCGAGCTTTGCTCCAGGTCCCTCTCCATTTCCTCATACATCGTCTCGACCATCGCATCCAGGACGACTGAAGTTGCTCTCACGCTGCTCGACAAATTCGTGAACCTGGTTCCACTCTGCTTGGTAGTATTCGAGCCGCTTCGGATGGCCGTATCTTTTCAGGATTATCAACATATCCGCCATCAGAGCTATTGCGGCCACTTTTGCGGGCCTAGACACCCATTGATCAGCCAGGAAAGGCATTTGTAGCCTCTCCTCGCGTCCCATTCGTACCGCACGACGCGTGCATATATTCCTAGATTCGATGCAGCGCGGCCTGTCAGGTCTCTGTGTCCGTGCATTATTGAGGAGTGCAGTGTGATCCCAGTGAGGTGACGAAAGAGAATCAGTTGGTCGTCGCTAGTGATTTCTTTTTGTCGCCAGCTATGGTCGTTATGAGTCGGCGGTCCGCGAGGACTAGGGCAGTGTTGTGCCATGCATTTCCCTGTGTCCTTTTCAGGAGACCTCTTGCATTGAAGGATCATCTATGTTAGGTTCATCGTAAGAAGATTGTTAAATATCACTCATATCTCCTGTAGCTGGATGCGTCGTCGAATATCAAAGATATGAAGTGAGACTGTGTACTGGGAATCGCGATGTGATCCCTTAGAGGGCAAAACGATCCCGCTCAGTGAGAATGTAAGTAAGGAGGAGGAGAGAAGAGTGTAGAGAGCGATAAAAGGGACGTTCAACACTCCATCTGCTGCAGCTGAAGCAGGACCTGCCGAGTAAAACGAGGCTGGTTAGTTTTGGCGTGCTCTGCGCGTTTTGTTTGAGATCGCATAAACCGCGCGAGAGTACGAGCATGTGACTAGCATGTTGGATCTCAGTCCATTGTTCCAGATCATCAATCCGGCCCCGACTTACAGGCGCCCAGAGATTGGTGAGTAGAGCAGGATATCGTCCGATCCGAGCACGGGCTCGCCCTTTGGCGAAGGGTCAGTTCAAACTCGGCCTCCCAATCTGGATATATTATAAGCATCGGTAGCAGGCCGCACAACTGGTGACACTATTCTGACCCAACTCGGCATACCTTCCAGGCCTCTTTTCGAGCCTCGGTACTAAGCCTCGACCTCTGGTATTGTCTGGCTCGTTGTGCGTCATCGCATCAGCGAGCTCACGCGTCGCCCTTGAAGATGGAATAGAGCACGAGCGTGGCGAACCCGTGTCACTCATCCTCTGTGAAGAGGACGCTGTAATCTATATGCCTCCGAGTCGCTTCATTTTCCTATGTTTGATCTGCCGTATCTTCAAATGGATGAACTTCCAGCCGGGACTAAGCAACTAATCATGTACAAACGATACCGACAGATCAGGGCAATAAGTCCAAGGCTCGCGATGCGACATAGTTAATTCCCCTTGGGATTTTTGAGAACGATAACCAGGGACAGCGCAAAGGCCGTCAATGCTGTATTATTCGTAGTATATCATTCTGCCACATTCAAGTAGAGAACCAGGATAGTGATTCGAGCTGCGTATGAGTAGTGGTTTGCCACATCAGCGAAGCAGACGGCGAAGCGAGGTCGGTGGGAGAATGATGCTAGTAAAATTTGAAGCCAGAAGAGGAAGAAGTTTAGAAATGACTTAAGTTGGGGAAACCTGATCCTGCCGACTCCCGCCTTCCCATACCTCTTCAAGTAAGCCTCGCCTACGTTTTTATCACTACTTTATTTGTGTGTATGCCTATAGCAGCTTCCGAGTGGCGTATCTCTTCTCTCCGTCTCCATCTCCCCACACAATTTGGTCCTCATATACCGGAGCCGATCCCAATTATTGCCTCGACCCGAAAAGCCAAACAACACAGCAAAGACCCTCCCAAGCACAAACATCTTGTTGCAGGGTTTGGCTCCCTTACATCGCCTGTGGCGGCATTTACTGCTTGTAGAACTGCCTAAAGATTTCTACTAACTTGCCACACAATTAAAGAATTGTAAGCACCAGCTTATATCCGGTAAGCATTATTGCGAACTGAGGCTCTTATCTTTAAGTGCGTTTACTTTTGCTGAGAGAAGGACAATAAGCGACGAAGTTTGCCATAGACTCCTAATAAAGAGTCCGAATAGGGTTACATAAAAGAAGCAAGGTCAAGCGAGTCCCTCGGAGCAAACTTTCCCAGTTTAGTTCTATCACCTCGTAAGAGAGCCGTTTTCGTTTCGTCAGACACTTTTCGGCGGAGCAGACGGAGTATTTATCAACACACCCCTGTCAGCAACTCGACTACAGTATCTGGAGGGTCCCCTGACCCAAACCGATTCGTAACTAATGATATGGTATATAAAGAGATGTCGCACTCTGCATCGTTCCATATATTTCGAGCGCTGTTCATATAGTGTGAGAGACCATAAACATTCTTGACTGGCCCATCGCTGTTTGAAACGTAGTTATCAATTATGACGGTTATGACAGCCTACACTCGTGAGCAGCATCTTGCTGAACTACTTGTCCTGCGAAGCTCAATCCTTACGAAACGAGTTCAATCTAGTGTCAGCGAAATACTCAAAGAAGATAACTCACCTGTGACAATTGCGGACTTCGCAGCTCAGGCACTTATCATCAAGGGTCTTCATGATGCCTTTCCAAACGATATCTTCTTGGGGGAGGAGGACTCCGCTGCTTTGAGAGCTGATGAAACACTCAAAAATAAGGTTTATGAGCTAGTATCTTCCTCAACTGATGTGGCGGACTCTCACACAGGAGGAATCGCCCTGCCTAAACCAGAATCCGTGGATGAGATGCTGGATTTAATTGACCTTGGTGGACGTGGAATCGGAGGGGATACCGGGCGTTTCTGGGTTATGGATCCCATTGATGGAACAGCAGCCTTCTTGAAAGGCCAGCAATACGCTGTTTCTCTGGCTCTTATTGAGAACGGCCAACAAATTATCGGTGTATTAGGATGCCCGAATATCAATGCTGAAACGACCCGAGTCTCCGAGACAAACATTGACAAGAATAGCCTGGGTATTATGCTCACAGCTGTCCGAGGCCAAGGCTCAACGATTCGAACCATGACCCAAAGCGGCCTTGAAGTTGCTATCCCTCTTGGCACCCTTGAGCCATACTCCTCTGATAAACTACATATTATTGACTGTGCCGCGGACACGACCTGCCGCCATGACGTTATCGCCAGGCTGGCGGATAATCACAAGGCAGTATATCCTAATACGGAAATATTATCCTTGCATATTCGATACGCAGCTCTTATCGTTGGTGGAGGCGATGTGCAGTTTTGCATACCTGCTAGTCCAGCATCTAAAATGCACATCTGGGATCATGCAGGCACGCAGCTGATTTTTACCGAGCTTGGTGGGAAGGTGACAGATTTGGACGGGAAAGATATAGATTTCGGAGCAGGGAGGGACTTGAATCGGAATCGAGGGCTGATTGTGGCTCGGGGGGGAATCTATAAAACTATTTTTTGGGCGATGCATAAAATATTACAGGAACAGGAACAGAAGTAGAAGCCAGCTGCTTTGAGATAGTAATGTCAGCCTTTATTCCTATTTCTGAATGTAAAAACACAAGCAACACTCCGGTTCGGCTTCAATGAGGATCATTGCGACGGTTGATAGTTAATGAGTATATTAATTGAAGGGCAGACACGCTTCCTGACCGCGGCGGGAGAGTCGGGAAAGGCTCCCGCAACGAGAAAAGTCCCTGCTCCTTACCCTCAGCGTTATTGGATGATCGGTGCTTTCTAGCTTCATTTGTCATGTCTTGTACGAGACTGCTTCCATCCCTTCCCGCCCCCGAAATTGAGTGTGTTCAGAAGGGCCATATAATGATCAATCCTCCCTTTATTAATAAGTGGCATAGCCCACACAACTCACTGAGTAAATTGAAACTATGGTATCCATGGTCATAGATATCGAATTCGATCAGGTATAGGCCCAGCTCAATTTATAAAGAAGCTGCCGCACAATACAGTCCGCCACTGCCTCTGTCGGTTCGCCCAATTTGTGCATAGTCTCATTCGTAGAAGTGGTTACAATGGTTGGTTACTACCATAGAATGAACATGCTATTTGCATACCACCGCGTCGAGCCCCTGGTTTACCCTTTGAGTTTATACAGCCTCTTTTCCTAGAAATACGTTCAACCATACCTTCATCTCTATCAACCATGTGTATTCTCCCTTCTGCATCCCCCTTGCCACCGATGTCTCTAATTTTCCTGGCATCCTCACAGCGGATAGGAATGTTGGTGGTATAATAAGTGGGGAAGACGTGTCGCTTTTTTAACCTGGCGATGGCCTTATGGTGACTTCGTGGCGGACGTGAGAACCTCTTCGTCTCTGTTGGAGCGACTAAAATGCAGTGTGGCTTACAGTATAGTCCTAAAATAGAAGACATATATTGCGGAGAGCTTATAGGTCGTTAAAACGCTAGGTATAATATAAATGGTCGATGCTAGCAGCTTCAGAGGCTTAAAGGGCCTACAAGACCAATGAATCAGACCTGTGAAGCCCCCTAACTTTTTATTATGTATCTAAAGCATCATCCTTTACTCTATCCAAGAGTTGCCCTGTGATGCAAAGTCCTCACTATCAAACCCGTGCCAGCAGTCGCTGCCCATTAGTTTCGTACCTCGGATTGCAAGAGCTACATTGGGCATCTCTACCAAAAATGAAATAACGGGGAGATGTCCTTGATGACATTTATTATTTTATGAAGAAATAACCAGATTATAGACTACACGTTCATATCCCCAGGATGATTGCACCATACGATAGTACGGCATTATATTCGGAGCGGGAGCCCCAGAAGTACAACCCCGCTAGACAAGGGAAAATCAGGATGTTTATGGCTAGACCAATGCATGCGGGATATTTTAACACGTGTAGCGAATTGAGGCACATATATTCAACAAATAATTCCGTATTTAGCCGCATATGTCTATTTCATCTACCAAGGCGATTATATCCGCGTGGGGCTTAGCCTCGACTTGTGGTTTGAGCGAAAAGGAAGGTAAGAATATAGTGCTTGGGGATCCGTCCTCTTTCGTCAGCATTATCCATAGCTTGAAGAAGTCACCTGGCACCGAAACTATGATAGTATCAGTATCTTTCACTGAAATGAGATATTGATTGCTTGGCGTCTAGAGCATGTCTTGGTGAGGATGATAGACTTCTTCCTGTACTTGGGCATCTGGTAGACTTAGCTAGGTAGTCCCGTAGCGTTTCGCAGCAGCACCTTACCCTCACCCATTTTAAACTCTGGGCTGGAGCACGATATAGATAAATGTATGATATGACGCTTTCGGGTCGATAGACTATCTTGGTTCCTGGAGGCAGGAAATCCCAAGGGGTATTGAGGTATAATGCGTCATGGGTTAAGTTAAATGAGCGTATGGTTAGCCGTTGTCGAGCCTGTATTACATGTATCCTGGCTAATTACGGTCGCCCGTGAGCTGTAGCGCCCTGTATTAAGGCAGGTGTGTAGGGGAATACCCCGCATCTAAACCAAGATTAGTTTCTACGCGATTCCGATCCTGGTATTTCACATCAAGTGGCCACAACAACCCAGAGCCAAAACAAATAAAAATATAAATAAATATAAATTTAAAATTATATATCTATATATATATATATTTATCTGTTGGACTAAATAAATAAATAAAAATATAAAATTAATATAATACAAAGTTTATTTTATAAGAATAATAAGATTTTTTAAAATATTTTAATTTATATATTAATTAAAAAAAAAATTATGAAAGACATTTTATTTTATTTTATTAACATAAAGTTAATATAAAAAATAATTGAATTTTACATAAAGGAGTTATTTTATATATCGATGAGTTAAATTACTCTATGCGCTATCGTTTTCAATAGCTCGGAACTCTCTGTGCCCCCCCACTATATGTCACTCTTTCGATCTGATGCATGGCAAACCATATCTCACTATTGACCCCGTTTCGACAGTAACATCATAACGATCACAATTGATGATGTTCCATGGATTCAATTGATTCTGTTCGAGAGACTTCGAGTCCACAACAGCGAGAAATGAACTACCGAGGTCGCGTCCGCACCGGATGTCTCGTCTGCAGATCCAGGAAGATTAAATGCGACGAGAAGCGGCCAAGTTGCCAAAGATGCACGAAATCAGAAAGGAGATGTATCTACAAGCATGCGCCGCCTCTGATGCCCCTAAACCCAGCACCCCCAAACGTGAACTACGTACAGCATCGAAATGGTTCACCAAAAGTACCCTTAAACTCACCACGGCAGACCCGGAATAGAGATCCCATTATTCACCAGCACCTCATCTCTCCTGAATGTTCTCCTACCGCTGGGGAGTCCGTGACGTTGAACATCTCGGAAGATACAGCCCAGCCATCGCAAAAATGTTCAGCATCTGTTGATGAAGCTGCACCGTCGTGCGACCACGGCGAGATCAGCAGCTTCCATTATGAGACTGATCTGAACGGTGCAGAATCCTCCCCCTTGGCCCGATGTTACAGTACCTCGCTGCAAATCTATGTAACCACAACCATTGATTGGTTGGGCCCTTCTGGGATGCCATCCAAGTCATTTTCGTACTTCATTGAGGAAGTAGATTGTCCGATCCTTTCGCCCTTCGATTATTTGGGTTGGGAAAGGATAAAACTTCATGCCACGCAACTGGCTGCCCAGGACGAATCGATAGCTGCAGCCATATTAGCTGCTCAGGGCGTGTATAGAGCACAGGTGAATCGATTACCAATGTTCCACGCTACCTCGGCATATCAAGCTGCCCTTGACGCTTTCGAACTCACCTGTGGCAATAATACAATTGGCTTTGACGCGATCATGGTCCTCGCCTTACTCCTCTGCGTATGCGAGGTCACTCTACCGAATGAGGATGGTCCTACTTTTCGCGGCTTCGGTCAGGCTTTTGAGACGAGATTGACAGTGTGGCTCCTGAGTGCCAACCGGTCGCCTGTTTCATTGCGGATCTGTGCCTGGTTACAGTTGTTACACGTTGCTACCAAACGCGTGGGATGCTGCGGCCTATTGCCGGAGACCGTGTTTGATCTTCTGAGCCACCACATTGTGGAGGTGCCCTATCTCTCGCAGTTAGGCAATTACACGGATTCAGCAAGCGCCTTGTACGATACGATTAGCGGCCCAGTTTTTGCCTTTTATCTGGAGCTCCAGAAGATCTCAAATCAAGTCCAAGATCTGAGCCACTACCGTCGATCAAGAATCACCCCGGCAGATCAAGCGGAAGTTACTGATATCGTAACCAGATTAAAGAGCACCTTGTCCAATCTATGGAATACTCGCCCGAACCCATTACGATTTCAGCCGAGACGGCTTCGAGAAAATTTCTCTCGAACAATTGCAGAACCTCTTGTGGCTCTTGTTGGGGTCTGTACTGCAGCTTATTTCGGTGAAGTTGTCGGTCTCAGGCGCATACTTGGGGATGATCCATTTCCGTCGCCTGAGTCTGAGCAAGCCTTGCGCCAAATTCGGGACGTTGTGGAAGGCGAGTGGAATGTTTCAAATGATGGCACTCTCAACCCAGGGTACATTCGTCCCCTCTTCTTATATGCTATCGAAACGTTGCAGCCTGATGAAACACAATGGGCAGTTGCGCACCTCAAGAAAATCAAGAGTCCTACAAGTAGAAGTGAGTTTATTGCATCTTTGGGGGAGTCCCTTGGAAGAGCTCAAAGACAGGAAAAACGGAGGGTTACCACGAAGTACTTCTGCAATGGAACCTTTAATGTAATGGTTCCGCGCATGTAGTTTAGCGACTTGGAGGAATTAATGTGCCTTCCACAAGCTGTTTGGCATTTTTATTGCATTTTATTGCATTTCATTGTAGTTGCGCTATCGGCCTGAAGCGCAGTGTACACCATTTCAGAAAGTGCTAAAAATACATATAGTAAAGCGCTCCATTAATATTCAAAGGTGCGGCACAGTTCCTCTCATCCATATACTTGACTCGGTTGTTGAACACTGGGCTGGACACAAGTTCATTTCTCGGCCGGGCTGTTAACTAGCCGATCTTAAGCATTATCCAATGCCCGAACCTTATTCATGATCCTGACCACTTGCGAAACGTCGTCACTTATAATTTGATCCAATTGACCTTGCTGAATCCAGTCGACGACTTGAGACTCCATATCTACACCATACGTCTTCAGTCGAGCGAGCACCTCAGGGCGCGGAACGAGCAGAAAGACCGCGAATTCGCCTTTGTGAAGTTGATAAGCTTCGCCACTCGGGAAATGCTCAATCTCAATACTGATAGCATCCACGTTTGCTTCCCGCGCCAGAACGGCAGGGTCGATCAATCGCGAGTGGGACAGCCCTACCGTGGGGACTTCCGGAATAACGTTCTTAACCGCCCTGAGCTGGACGAAGTCAAAGGAGGAGAATTGTAGAAGGTCGGCACATCTCAACTCGTCAATAAGTGCTCTCAATTTAGGGAAAATGATATCATTCTGGTCATAAACTTTAAGCTCAAGTTGGTAGATAATGTCGAGTTCGCGTGCAAGATGCAAAGCGTCTCTGAGCCTTGGAACTCGTTCCCCCGCGAATTCTTCGTCAAACCATCGACCTGCGTCGAGTTTTGCGATGTCTAGATAGGTCATGTTGCGAACGAGGCCGTGGCCATTGGTGGTACGATCCACAGTGTTGTCGTGAATTAAAATGAGCTCACCATCTCTGGTCACAGCGAGGTCAGTCTCGCAGGTGATACCCTTGCCTCCTATCTCATGAGCTTTGCGAAACGCAGCCAACGTATTCTCCGGGGCGCCGGCACTATGACCCCGGTGCCCAGCGAGCCGAGTCGTCTGCGGCGTCATTCGTAGTGGGTTGGTTTTGTTCGGCATTTTTATTCTCGCTGGCTTTAATGCTGTCATAAAGCTTTTGACTGTAAACAGGCCTTGTTAATATGTGGCGCGCTTTTATGATCGGTCTGGAAGGGTAACCATGAGAAATATCCCCGCCGGGAAAATAATAATTTCTGTCCCTTTCGAATTCTAATATCTTTTGAACAGATATTTAGCCCGTGGTTGTCATGGGCTTCCACGACTGGAGGAGCTGGATAGTCAACAGCATGTCTCGGCAAAAGTGGAGTGCGCTCCGGGTCAATTGCTTCTAGATCATCACGTTACTGTGTCGGCAAAAGTGGATTGTTCGGACCCTCGGCTCGAGAGCCAATGGAACTGTCCAGAAGCATGAAGTGTAGGTGGAAATCTCACAGCCAGGCGGCGCTAGAAGTTCCAACTTGAGAGAGGCTGATGTCGAGTCATGGATTGCCAATGTTGTACCAAAACTCTCCAACGTCTCTCCGGCCAACGGGGCTTGGAAGAGCTTAAGCAGCCTACCACATGCTCATCTCGTTGGCTCTCGATCATCGAGCTGTGTCATCCATGGAGGACATAACGATCCGTTTTGGCGAACAGAGTCTTGCTTATGCTTGAGTATTTTATCCTCCATGCCTCTGCATCTTGAGTTGGCAAACTCGTCACTATCATTCTCGGATTCTCATGGGCTTTTGGCACCTTACTTCTTCATACCATTAAGGAGCTTGCTTCAATAACAACATCATCATGAGCTCTGCTCACATTGAGGAGTCCAGCATAGGCCAGCAGCGCCATACCAGCGGAATCAACCATGCAGCCAACAATGATGATAGCATCTCGAATGAACTTCATGGAGCTTCCGTCGTCCCAGCGAGTGCAGCTGCTGGAAGCGAGCAAGATGGCGTCGGTATCAATCAGGGCGATGAGACCTTTCGCAAGATGCCCATACCTATGCTTAAACCAGCTGAATTGAGTGCCGATGCCAGCACTGCTGCTGCTAGTGAAAGGAGAATGGGTTTCCGTGAAGGTGTCAGGCTGTACCCAAAAGCCGTACTCTTCTCGTTTGCGCTTTCATTGGCTGTGGTCATGGAAGGCTACGATACTTGGTTGTTGAGTAACTTTTATGGTATGCCTGCATTCGCTCAGAAGTATGGAAAATATGCAGGCCTCGACAAAGATGGCAACCCATCATATCAACTCAGCGTCAGTTGGCAGAATGCTCTTAGTAATGGCACTGCCGCCGCTCAAATTCTTGGATTGTTTATCAACGGCATTGTTTCTGAAAGAATTGGATACCGCTGGACTATGATTGGGGCTCTTTTCGCTGTCACATGCTTCATCTTCATCCAGTTCTTTGCTGTCAACATCCAGATGCTTTTCGCTGGCTATATTATGTCTGGCCTTCCGTGGTAAGTCTTCAATATTTCTCCACCTACTCCCATTACTGACATGCTTTTGTTTAGGGGCGTCTTCCAAACTTTGACAACGACATATGCAGCTGAAGTTTGCCCTGTTCCATTGCGACCATATCTAACCACATATGTCAATCTATGTTGGGTCATAGGCCAACTGATTGCCTCTGGTATTTTGAAAGGTTTCGCATCGGGCACCACTGAATGGTCTTACCGTGTTCCATATGCGATTCAATGGATATGGCCTCTTCCAATCGCTGTAGCTACGTTCTTCGCTCCTGAATCTCCTTGGTAAGCATTTGTAAATGTATATCTATGCAGAGAATCACATAATAACTCCCATTTACAGGTGGCTCGTCCGTCACGGAAAACTTGACCAAGCTCGTGCTGCTCTCTTGCGTCTTACCTCGCGGAACGCAAACCCAGACTTCAACGTTGAAGAAACTTTAGCTATGATGGTCCACACCAATGAGATGGAGATTAAACAGACCGCCGGATCGTCATACTTGGCCTGCTTTAAACACTGACCTTCGCCGTACTGAACTGGCTGTCATGACATGGGTTATCCAACACACCTCTGGTGCGCCGATGATTGGTTCGGGTACCTATTTCATGGAACAAGCCGGTCTCTCACCCTCCAATGCTTTTTCTCTTGGTGTTGGTCAATCTGCTATGGGTTTCGTGGGCACTGTTGGCTCATGGTTTTTAATGCCACACTTTGGCCGTCGCACACTGTACCTCTGGGGTCAAATCGCCATGTTTATAATCTTGATTATCATTGGTGGTCTTGGTATCCCGAAACTCAGTACTGATGTTGGTTGGACTTCTGGTGCTTTTATTCTCATTCTCACCTTCGCCTACGATCTCACAGTTGGACCGGTCTGTTACTCACTCGTGGCCGAGTTGCCATCCACTCGTCTTCGAATCATGACAGTCGTCTTAGCACGTAATGCCTACAATGCCTCTGGTCTCGTCACTAGTACTTTGCAAGCACGTTTCATAAACCCAACAGCTTGGAACTGGCGTGGAAAAACTGGTTTCTTCTGGGCTGGTACAAATCTACTCGGGTTGATTTGGACTTATTTCCGTCTTCCCGAACCAAAGGGTCTTACTTATGCCGACATTGATGTGCTCTTTGAGAACCGTGTGTCTGCACGTAGTTTTCGCCAAGTCACTATCGATCCATACGGCTCCGACAATCATGCCACTATTCCAGACGAGGATGCAAGCATCAACAATCCCGAGAAGGCCAAATCCTAGTCCACTAATCTGTGTGCCTAGTCCGCGTTGCGGTACACGTCTAATTAGCTAAGGATTGGAATTTAGGTACTCATGTGTATTTGGTTTTCCAGCCCGCGGTATTTCGGTACTGTGAGGTTGATGTATTTAGTTTGAAAGTATATATAACGAGCGTACGTGATAAGCAGAGCGTACCAAATAAGCAATTGAACCACCAAATCGCTCCTTAACAACTAGATGACTTTATTACACGTTTCTCAGGGGCAATACGGGATCAGGGGGTATGAGGCAAGACCCCTATACTGGGGTCCTCAACGGGGCGTACAACCATGAAAGTGTCAGATTTAATGTGCAGGGTGCCTACCTGAACTGTGAAACCTCCGAAGATGGTCTCACCCGTGCTTTACCAATTCCCAGAAAATTCACAGCTTCTCTACCTTTATAGCGACAACGGCTGGAATGTTTCTTAGGCCCTGTCGGTGACAAGGATCTAAGCTACGTACGGCCCGAAAGTGTCCATGTGTGGCGAGACACTCCGACAGACAAAATAATCCTTCACCAAAAGTTTCAAATTCGCGATGGCCTAGAGTTCCTTGTGCAGACTATCCCAATAACTACCCTTCATCGCAAATAGGTGAGAAATTTAAACCAAGATACATGGCTCGTCCTGGAACTGGAAACAAAGTAGAAACATTTTTACCGGAGAGAGTCGAGTCTGAGCTACGAGAGGATGCACATATATTTCTCTAGGGTAGGTAGAATGCTCGCTCTAGTTCGCTAGGAATGCAACATGGTTGAGAAATTGCTAAATTCGGAACTGAAGAGTTACGCAACATAATGTTATAAAAAAAGCTATATATAATCGAAGAAATTTTGAGCATTGCCATTGTTATCACCATGCTACTTGTTTAGGAGCTTTGAGTGGTATCCCAAATGACGTTACCTGAGGCATCTTTGATCTGAATCCATGGTGCCTGATTGATGACGACAAGCGTTTGACCTCGACCCTGAGTATTGGTGCTCCATTGGACAGCGTTGTTGAAGTAAGTGGCGAGATTGCCATCCGATCCAAATTGTAACCGGCATCCGCTGGGGCTACCGCAGCCCTGATTGAGAGTATGTCCACTGGCCCAGACGGGTCTGCCAGCTTGAAGCACCACGACGTTGCTGTCGCCCTGATACTGGGCAATGACCCCATGCAGATTAGCGAAGGGACCAGAATCCGACACGATGTTCAGCTGGCCCGGAGAAAAACTAATTGAGTTTGGCAACGGCAAACTGGAGCACAAGAAGTTGGTGACGTTTCCATCCGCTGCAACAAACCCTTGTTGGAGATTTTGTGACCCAGTTATTCCCGGTGGCCAGTATATGAGGTTTGCGTCTTGATTGAAAACGTCTTGAATGGGCTGGACGCATTGAGAAGCATCAGAGAAGCTAGACTTCGGCGACGCGATCCCAGAGACATCGTTACCCGTTACCTGGGCTATATAAGTCTACAATGTCCCGCACATAAGGAAGAGAAAAAGGTGAGACTTACGGTGATCCCATTGGCCCACCCATTGATTGCAATCGGGAAGCTGACTTGGCCGCTAATAGTGTTGCCAGTGATGGTAGCAGGACCACGAAGGGGGCTCGGGTCGTTGAACGACCAGACATTAGCTCCAATGCCAATGCCGATGTTGAACAGTTTCGAGCCGCGAATGTTGTTGTTGGAGACAGTCACTCCGGCATAACTGCCCTGATATTCGGCGTCAACCATGTTGATGGCGCCGAAGCCAAGGTACTGATCAGAGGAGGTAATATTATTTCGATTAACAGTACTACCCGGTGAGCCAAAGATCACGACGCCGCCGTCGGTGCTTCCGACAATCTATGGAGCGTTAGAATGATATCACCCATGGAAGTCAAACTTTCTCACGCTATTGTCTTCGACTAACGAGTTGGTGCAGTCAAGGGAGATGCCGTCTGCCCAAAGGCCATTGCCATTCGCATCCGTTCCTGACTGGCCACATGGGCCAATGTCATTATTGATGATGGTGGCATTTTGACAAGGGCTGTTATCGTTTCCAGAGCCGATGATATGAAGGCAGCTCCATCCTCGGGGGTTCCTGGACGCTACATTCGAGACAACCTGTCCAGTGGACTGGCCACCAATCTCAATGTTGGCGCCGCCATTTTTCTGGAAACCAGCACCGGGTCTGTTTCCATCAAGTTGGATGTTCTTGATGCGAATATTGTTAAAGCGACCGCCAATCAGGGTGCTGGCCGAACTGCCTGGAGCAACTTGAATCGTTGCTCTCGTGTTTCCGGTCGGATAGTTCTGGGTCGATATCTCTTGATTCTCCGCAGTAAACGATATCTGAGAAGATATTTGGATGTTGGCATTCTCACATAGTTGGACAACGGCACCAGCGCCTCCAGAGCTTAGAGCATTATTGATGGTATCCTGATTTCCAGAGGAGATGCACGCTCCCGCTGCTATCACAGGCAGGGCCGCACCAATAATTAAACTGGTCTTCATGATTAAGAAGCCTGGAAAAAGTGGTAGCCCTGGGGGTCTTTCTTCTCCTTTTCTTTTACCACTTGGTCTTTTTGAATGCTAACAATAAAGCGTCGACTATGTTACAAAAAATGCCGAAAATTGGGCAAACAAGGTGCAAGCCATATATCTATCATTCACCCTTAGGCAATTAGGCTTTTCGGATCTTGCGGCTCTGTATGCCTGCTCTAATCTTCGGGAACACTTCTTGCCATCACCATCGGTGGTTAGTATCGAAACGATCCTCGTATAATCCCATCAACGAAAAGGGGGTGGACTCTAGGTCAGCATCATGGTTCTACCCGGCTTATTTTTCCTGCATGTGCTAGCCATTGCGGGCAACATTGGACCATGAATAAGAGCCGCTATCCCAGATTAAGCAGCTAAAATGACTATTTCCTTCAGTTCGAATACATCGAAGTGCCCACTTGCCGCCCTTGGTGGGGAAATTCATGAAGCTTCAAGTGAATGAAGGGGATGTAACACCCCGCAAAGCGTTTCGGCAGAACTTTCGGCTTTTATCTCGGCTGAATTCAACTTGGTCTCTCTGAAGAATGTGGATGGCATCTGTGGTTTTCTTGTTTTCCGTCCTCTTCACGAATGTGCTGGGTGCTGGTATGTAATCTACAAATGAGACGCATAAGTTGATTTGGCTTTGGGATGCGTTGCGGCTTGTTGTTCCTGGATGCCTGCCATGGCACATCCATCTGCAGATTGCATTTTGGCTAAAGAGGCTTGGTCCTTGGCGGGAAATGCGGCCGGTCCGGATGGATATACCCCTGTTCGAGCCCCTTTGGGAAGTCGACGAGAAGAAGTGGTGTGTCGTGCGGAGATTTATTTTAGTTGAACTGCGGGGAAATCCCTGTAAAGCGTGACGCTGAAGAAGCAACTGATTGAGACAGCCACTGGGAAACATGGAATACCTGGGGATATAGGGTGAGATTCATGAAGTCATGGTGCGTCGTGAGGTTTCACTGAGCAATTCATCCATAGTTGAGTCAGATCGGTTGATGTAAACACGGGGAAATGGAGAGACATTTTCTTATCCGTCGGGTTAGAGACTGTTGAATCAGGCAAAACACAAGATTGAAGAAATTTAATCGAACTCACCGTCATTGTCGCAGCCGTAGCCATTTTGTCGAACTCTGTATATATAAACCGACGGAGGAGACAACAACATAAATGAATTGTTTTATAATTGATAGCATAGTTTGAGAACCAAGTGTTATTGTCAAGCCGATTTTCATCATGGCAACCCTTCGTTTTCTCCAATGGCTTCTGCCTTTGGCGATTGTCAACGGTGTTTATTCACGGACATGCCTCCCTGCATATCAAGCACAAACCTCCTATATTGGCTGCTACCAGGATCCCAACTCGCCTCGCGATCTCGCTGGTCCATTATTGACCGTTGGGAACCTGAACTCGCCGCAGTATTGTGCTAATATTTGCGGCGCTGCGGGATACTCTTATAGTGGTGTGGAATTCACTGTGTGAGCTCAAACCTGAAATAAAGTCCGGATGATACGACATGACCCAGTCTAACTTGAGATTATATAGTCAATGTTTTTGTGGCAACCGCATTGAGAGCTCATCGGTGAAGGCGGATGAGAGTCAATGCAATGCCGCTTGCCCTGCCGACCCAAGCAGCAAGTGTGGAGCCGGGAATATGTATGATATATCTCCCATTGACCGATTAGGGAGCCTTCGGAGATCTAACTCTTGGCAGGATTAACATTTACAAGATCTCCAACCCTGTGCCCAACCCTCCTGTGTCGCCAGCATTCCCTGACTGCACCAGGGATCCTTTGTGCAGCAATGATGTCTGCGATACTTCAAAAAGCATTTCTGATAGAGCTGCTGCAATTGTCAAGCCGATGACTCTGAATGAGAAAGTGGCCAATGTAGGGAGTGGTTCTACCGGCAGCGGAAGACTTGGGCTGCCCGCCTATCAATGGCAAAATGAAGCTTTGCACGGAGTCGCAGGGAGTACTGGTGTTCACTTCCAGTCGCCTCTCGGTGCCAACTTCAGTGCCGCGACGAGCTTCCCAATGCCGATTCTTCTGTCTGCCGCTTTTGATGATGCATTGGTCAAAGAGGTGGCAACAATCATCAGTACAGAGGCTCGTGCCTTCGCGAACCATGGCTTTGCAGGCCTTGACTTCTGGACACCCAATATCAACCCGTTCCGTGACCCGCGATGGGGTCGAGGAATGGAGACACCCGGAGAAGATGCTTACCATATCCAGAATTATGTGCTTGCCCTCGTTGACGGCCTTCAAGGGGGCATTGACCCCGACTTTCACCGGACTATTTCGACATGCAAACACTTCGCTGCCTATGACATCGAGAATGGGCGCACAGGCAACGATATCCATCCTTCCGCGCAAGATCTGGCAGACTATTATCTGCCCATGTTTGAAACATGTGTTCGAGATGCAAAAGTAGGTTCCGTGATGTGCTCCTACAATGCCGTCGATGGCATCCCCGCCTGTGCTAGTAGTTACCTCCTCCAAAACATCCTGCGGGACCATTGGGGCTTTACCGAGCCATATAATTATGTCGTTTCTGACTGTGACGCCGTCGAAAACGTCTTTGACCCGCACCACTACGCAAATAACTTGACGCAGGCCGCTGCCTTGTCTTTGAACGCAGGTACAGACCTCGATTGCGGAAGCTCCTACAATGTTCTGAATGCCTCGGTGCAAGCCGGTCTGACTTCAGAAGCGACCCTCGACAAGTCCTTAGTTCGCCTTTACTCAGCATTGATAAAGGTTGGATATTTTAACCCTCCTGCGGAATACAACTCACTTGGCTGGGGTAATGTCAACACCACTAAGGCCCAGTCACTCGCTTATCAAGCTGCCGTTGAGGGCATGACTTTACTTAAGAACGATGGCACGCTCCCTCTGGCCAAAACATTGTCCAATGTAGCAATCATCGGCCCCTGGGCCAATGTAACAGATAAGCTGCAGGGAAACTATGCAGGCACTGCACCGCTCTTGGTCAATCCTCTCGATGTCTTCAACAAAAATTGGACCAACGTCAAGTATGTCCAAGGAGCGGACATTAATTCTGGAAATACAGGGGGCTTTGCTGCCGCTCTAGATGCCGCAAGATCAGCGAACTACATCGTGTATCTTGGTGGAATTGACACAAGCGTGGAGAATGAGGGTTTTGATCGCACTTCCATTGATTGGCCAGGCAATCAGCTGGACCTTATATCTCAATTATCAAATTTGGGCAAGCCATTGGTCGTCGTGCAATTTGGAGGGGGCCAGATTGATGACAGTTCTCTCCTTAGCAACAATAAGGTGAACTCGATACTTTGGGCAGGATACCCTGGCCAGGATGGTGGCAATGCGGTGTTCGATGTGCTCACCGGGACTGCTCCTCCAGCAGGCAGGCTACCCATCACACAATACCCGGCCAATTACACCAACAACAATAATATTTTTGACATGAGTTTGAAGCCCAGCTCGGGCATCCCAGGAAGGACTTACATGTGGTACACTGGCCAACCTGTCATTCCCTTTGGTTATGGCCTCCACTATACCAACTTCTCTGTTTCTTGGCAGTCCACACCTAGTACAATATCTAGCGATATTGCAACTCTGGTTAAAAACGCTGGATCGAACGTTGAGAAGGCCGCATTTGCTAACCTTGCGGTAAATGTGAAAAACTCGGGCGGTAAGGCCAATGTGGACTCAGATTATGTCGGGCTTCTCTTTCTTTCGTCCACCAACGCTGGGCCTTCGCCCCGACCCATCAAACAGCTCGCATCATACAGCCGTGTCAAGAATGTCGGCGTTGGTGCGACTCAAAAACTGACGTTGACTGTGGACCTTGGGTCGCTGGCCAGGGCAGATACTAATGGCGATAGATGGATCTATCCCGGGGATTATACATTGGCATTGGATGTGAATGGTAATTTGAAGTTTAACTTCAAATTGACGGGGCAGGCAACGCAGATCAGCACTCTCCCGAGAAACTCCTAAGTCTAGTTGTGCTGATGCTGTGGCAATGGATGTAGGTGGATGTGGAGCAAACATTCACGATGTAAGTGGTGGTTGTTTTTTTAGGGCAGAGCCGTAAGTCAACCTTGCGGGCGGACCCTCCGATAATGGTCAGCCTAATGGCGAGACTTGGTTATGTTTCATTCATAGGTGTTGACGCGGTATGGCAATAACTTGGTCCCTGAAGTTATTCAGACCTTAAAACTAGATCCTTTCATCAGTAATAAGGCACTAAACTAGATTTGGTTCTGTTCAAACTATAGAGACTGTATCACGGAATGCCTAGGCTGACGAATAAATCCCGAACCATTTGTAGCTATGCTGTCTGCGGGATAGTAACTAGTCAGTGTGGCTAGGCCAGTAGGCATTTTTTTTGCACCTTCATTATCTTTCTTGTCGTAAGGAAATAACTGTGGCTGACTCTACTTCTCACGGGCCCTCATTGAAGAGTCTGTTGTAAAGGCTATGTGGTACGCTTGAGTAGACTATAGGATTCACTAATCACGTCAATTTAAGCTTAGTTTCAACGCTCAATTTAAGGTCGTCTGGCGTCGTTGCATAAATAGCTAGTGCGAAGGACGGTGCGGCACCTGGGCGAGGCTAGACCGTTGCGCAAGACGTAGAGATCAATAGATCTGGCTAGTGGATAACTCGATCCAGCTTGCGCCCCTGAAAGAGAAAAGTGTCTCCTCAGCTCAATATCTAAACGAATATAGCTACCTGTGGCGTTGTCTATCTTTGCGACAAATGATCAGTAAATTGATATGCTCAGCCGTCTCAAGAGAGATGTTGATTCTAGACCTCAGTCGTGGCCTGAGCGAGACAAGGTGCAAAATGCTTTTACCTTGGATCTATAAGAGCGCATGGTTTTCTTTATCTTGATGAGAGGTTTGGAAACTGTCGGTTCGGCTCAGACTCACTGCATAATACATACAGATCGACATTTAAAGAACGATGGCTGCCATCAGCAAGTTCGCTGTCTTCGGCCTTTTCGCCAATGTCTTTGTCCTCGCATCGCCTGGGCTGCTCAAAGACCGCGGAGTCTGTAATCATGACAACTGTCTACGCGCAGTTATCGCGAGCAACGCAAAGCCCTACCCTTCCTCTGCCAGCGCCGATTGTGTTTCCTTCCTCCAAGAGACTGTGACCAATGCTCCTGCAACCGTCACGCTCACCAACACCGTCACCGAGACTGCTGATACGCCAACTGCTACGGTTCGGGTTTCTTCAACTGTCACAGCTTCAACCGAGACAGATACTCTCAACGTGCCTTTCACAACCACCGATGCCACACAAGTTCTTACAACAACCGTATCAACTGTTGATGTCCAAAACACTATCACCAACACGATTACGAATGTTGTCAGCCATACCGATACGGTAACCATCACTTTAACCAGCCCAACTGTAGCGAGTTTTGTGCCGCGTCCTACGCCAAACCAGGCAAGGAGAAATGCATTGGAAGCACGTGTCGTCACTTTGACGAGTCCAGTCGTTCCGACTTACGCCTCAGCATGCTCAGGTAAGCCACTACTAACTCATTAACATATGGCTTCCCGTAATGTTTACTCATATAAATCTCAGGAACTGTCCGCTACTCCTCGGCTTGCTCGTGCATTGGTGTCGCGCACCAAACCATCACAACAACGCCACCAGACTATACCACAACAATTGACCAAACCGTCACAATAACACCAGACACCGTCACTATCACCAGCACTGATTATATATACGTGACTGCTACTACCACTGTGACCAGCAGCCAGCGTGTTGATGCAACGCTTACTCAGTACAATTCGGTCACAGCAACCACAACTCTCAGCCCGGTCACTACTTCGACTACCACAGTTTCGACCACCACTATTGTTACCACCACCACCACAACTCTTCCTGCTCCCACTCAATACTGCAAGATGAATCTGAAGGCTTCATCGTCTGTTGCATCCGTCAATGGTCGCTTCGTATATATGAAGGACTTTGGCCTCGTTCGTGGCATAATCACTGGCATGATCGCGCCTTCAGGAAGCACCTTAAAGACTGCGTTCCAACTTGATGTAAACAGCAAGCTTCACCCCGTGGAAGCTCCTGCAAATGGGCTTACCATATTTCAAAGCCCCGCTTTCTTTGACATTGGTATCTATGCCGCAGACGATGCCAGGATTGCCGCGCTGGGCTATAGTTCTGTTCACTGCACCATCAATAGCGTTACGTTGGAGTTGACTTGTTCGTCTGTCAAGGGAAATGCACTCC
The DNA here is from genome assembly GCA_930272545.1 of Sphaerostilbella broomeana. Taxonomy (NCBI): domain Eukaryota; kingdom Fungi; phylum Ascomycota; class Sordariomycetes; order Hypocreales; family Hypocreaceae; genus Sphaerostilbella; species Sphaerostilbella broomeana. Next base: position 70,892 of record CAKNET010000042.1, read on the forward strand.
ACTTCTTTCATGGTATTCTCTCCGTTAATGCTGGGAATTTCTTGAATCTGGCCACAGATGCTCCTGCAAATGTTCCGATTCAACTTTTTGCGGTCCCTGTGGGATGCACTTCATGATCTTGCTGTTTTTAAGTAATTCTACAGACAAATCATGTTCTTACTCTATAATATACTAAAAGAACAAGGCACGTGATCTTGAGTTACATGCAATACTAGTTTAATTAACGATGAAGAAGAAGAAGAAATAGAAAGAAAAAAAACTTCAACGTAAAACTCACTCTGTCTTCATATTTGATAGGGAGATGCCTTGGATATAGAAATTATGCTGATGCTTGGACCGCTCTATTACAAGAATTATTTATACTTTAATGAACTTCATCTTATAGAAATACCTTCTGATCTTCTAATTACCCGTGAAGTCTAGCCATTGAGTCCTCTTTAGTAATCTTGCACATGTCGCCAAGTAAATATTAACTATTTTCTATGTGTCCGGTATCGTTTAACAACCGGGGTCATTTTCCTCAGAGTCTAACGTCGTATACATGAAGAACAAAATTCTGCGATGCTCTAGGTCTTTATAGCGCAAGTGAGACTGGGACGTTTCTAGAGGTTACCTTTGACACGAAACGCTACTCTAGCCCGCCGCGCTTTTGGGTAAAGCTGGAAGCCTAGTTTACCATCACTTTTTCTCATCACTCCTCGCATATGCAGATTATACTTCATCTGGGGGAATGAAGGTTCCGCTTGGAGATTTACTTCAAGGATGCAATACCACTTTTTCCCATTCTTAAGGCCCCTAGGATAAGGTGTGCGTCATCACAAGGGCCCTTTTCCAATTATAAGAACATTTCTGTCTTTTATATTTCTAAATCTGCTGGCGGGGTCAGAAATCGAAGTGGTGTGCTCCGATGCAAAAGCAACAGTTGATCATATCTCCACATATAATGGCCCTCCCGACGTGAAAGATTTATATAACTGGACTTGTTCTTGGCACTTGAGCAACAATAACGATTGGCTTGACGTGTGGTTGCATTGCTGTACAGTTCTAGCCTCATTGTGGAAGCAATTTTTCAACATCTGATGAAACAGCCACGTTGTTTAGGTTGTTAAATATCTTCATCACGACTCACATTTGAGAGCGAGTCATTTACACCTGCAATTCCAATAGCCACAGTCGTCTAGGGGTAAGGACACCAGTTTGTGGATCATGGGCAAAACACTGGAAACCGAGGTTCGAGTCCTCGCTGCGGCACATTTATTTTGCCCAATGTAGTGAAATTCATTGATGGCAGGAACTCACACTAATTTGCTTTTTAAATAGTTGCTTGCATCTGTAGTATATGTTGTTGTGCTGAAGGAACTAGTGTCTCAACGGAAGTATGGCGTAGCAATGCCTTTGACCAGTGCCCAACCCTCATCAAATGCCTTAACCAGATCTTCTGGCAGAGGACCCTTTTCAAGGCTGGTTAAATTTTCCTTCAATTGCGTGACATTGCTGGCACCGATAATAACCGCGTCACCATGGTCCCTTTTCAACTGGCTATGGTGATTGGACCATCGCAGGGCTGCTTCAGCGACAGTGATGCCATGCTTGGCAGTGAGAGGCTTCACAATGTCCAAAGCATTGAAGTAAGGCTCATTCCAGTATCGTTTGCGATAATCAGATCCCTGGACCCGTCCGGGATCAAATCGGCTTCCCTCCTCATGCTGGGTGTCGTCGCGCTTGTACTTGTCCGTGAGGATGCCTCCTGCTAATGGGTTGAATTGGTAGAAGGCGATACCGTAGTAGCGCAAACAAGGAAATAGTTCTGCTTCGACCAACCTGTGCAGAGCGTTGTAGACACCTTGGTAGGCGTCTGGCCTTTTCCATCCATTGCGGATGCAAATCTCAGAGATTTGCGCGGTTTCCCAGGCAGAGTAATTGCTTATGCCGAATCGCTTGAAATAGCCTTCTTCATAGAGCTTGTTGACTTCGCGGAGAGTGTCTTCATATGGAGTATCATGGTCCGGCGCATGTAGATACCACATATCAACCTAGAATTGTTCAGCGTCAATTCATGCACACTTAGATGGTTCATATCAGCTTCCCTATCTCACCTTGTCAGTATTGAGAGCTTTCAAACTATCCAACAGTCCACGTCGTATATCTTCAGGTTTGTGGCTGTAACCTGCTCGTGGAGCCAACTTCGTGTCCAAGATAATTCCTCGTTTCTGCCATTCTAGCTGTCCGAGGAACCGTTCCGAGCTACCTCCACCATACACTCGAGCTGTATCGATTTCGGAATGGCCGAACTCTTGAAAAACATCAAGTATAGTCCCGCTTTCCTCTAACGTATGGATACGAGATTGTTCGGCGCCTTTACGATGGAATTGGTTAGTAACGACCAGCAGGGGTACGTGGGGAGGATGATGAACCTTTGTCACCAAGTGTCATGGAGCCGAAGACAATGTTCAGCGCTGATTTCGATTGTCCTGCCATATTGTCTGTTTTCTTCAAGCTACAAGACGGTATCTATGTGTATTCGGGCAGCTCGTTGCCAAGAGTGCGAAGTCTTAACAACCTCAATAGTACCGAAACACCGTCGAGATTCCAGAACCAGTTCTCCGTGGCGGGGATAGTGGTTGTGGACTCGCCAACCCCGCATCTATCGCCGATGCCAAATCAACCTCGATTTTGCCTAATAAAAGCATCACATCATTTCCAATAAAAAGCACAACACACACAAGACTTGTACAAAATGGAGTTTGAAATATAATGGTTTCGACAGAAATGATTTCCTTTCGGTCAACCATGGCCAGCCATGAATATGTGGATATTGAGATTTGCAAAGTTCCAACACATTGATGTCCGAATCCAGGCTATTAGCTATCACGGATAGTTAGCCGATGCCGGACCGAGTTATCTTGTTTGAGGCGTATTTCCCTATTACCATGAAAATAAAAGGCTGAGAGGTATTATCTAGCAGGCCAGAGATCAATTCGGACAGGCTTACTCTCCCCCCCTCTCTATGTAAATAAAAAGCACCATACCCGTGTGGAGAAGCTCTGCTATTGATCTGTGAGTTGTATAAGCTGTGAGAAATGTGCTGAAATGCCACCGAAAGTCTTGTCTTGTATTAAACATAATAAATGTCTGTTGAAAGAATTGATCCAGTGCCAACACCATGCCGCTGACTGAGAATAGTGGTCGTGTGCCGTGTCCGTTAAGAGGGTTTGCGTTATGCAACTGCTCGGCAAAGATAGCATCCAGTCCGCGACTAGTTTATATGAATAACTTGTGGTGTCCATTTAGTTACCAAATACAATCTTCGCATTGTAATTTATTATCGCAGTTGCTATGCTATAAGTAGGTTGAAGCCTATCACTGGCAAACATTAGGCCAGTGTTGGTGAAGCAGTGAAGCAGCTCCTGAGATTATTCAGATTGAACTGAGAAAACATAATTGTGAAGATACGATAACACCATGTTAGATGCCTTGTTTCATGTTATGCAGGTGATAAAGCGAAACAAGGCAGCGATCGCTTCTGGTGTAAGTCTGTATGGCAACTATTTATCCCACTTCCTCCAGATTGGGCCTTTTGCCTGGAGAGAAATGAGGTTATGTAGGTATTGGTGTTGAAGAGTTTGGTTTAGGAAATGGTTTAGGAAATGATCCGCAGTTGGAATACCTGTAGAGTCACCACCTACAATGACGATGTCTCCCCATAATCCTGGGGTGATTGCAACATCTTTGAGCTTGTTCGAGTGGGTGAAGGTCATGCTGCTAGTAGGACAGCTCCAGGCCAATAACTAGCAGTCAACTAGATGAGGGTGTTATTTTCTCATGCCTCCTTGGCAACGCAAAGAAACAAGACGATACGAGATAGAAGAAGAAAGAGGAAGGGGTTAGACTGTCACGTAGAATAAAAGAATATAGTATACATCAGCTGAAATTGCGCCATCTCATCCATCTCTAGGTCAAAGATGGTCAAATCCGCCAACGACTGAATTGGGCACACGACACAGTCTTATCAAGAAGTAATTCAACCGCGCCCACACATTAAATGAATAGCACGCCAAGAATGAATTTTTCTTGACAGCAATCAGCGACAGCCCGTTGATAGAAGATGTCGAAAACCCGAATAGCACTTCATTAATTCGCATAGTTAGTTGTATTATTAGGTGGTCTGCTGCTCTTGCAACGTGATAAAGTCCATCACCTGCTGAGGCTTGTGTATCATTTTAAGTAGTGTTACTATTGCTCGTGGTTAACGGCCCCTAAGATGGGTCTAATTGCCTGCCTTATCTCGGCCTAATGACTCGTGGTTGTTTGGGTTTTTTGGGCTTTTTCCCCTATCCTTTGCCAAATGTTCAGTCATATTGGTGCTCCGTAGAATCCACAAATGAGATTCTCAATGTTGGTAACCAATCCAATGGATCAATCCACAGTCATGCCTCTTACTTGAAGGTCACGCACTGGACGGAACCAGGTGGTCACCTACCACTCTAAGGCCGAAAAGCGGCCGAGAAAAGGCTTATTCATAGATTCCATTTGCACTCGGACTTAATCATGTTTCGGCGATATATTTTTAGTCAATTACGAGCATTTTTACCTAAGCCCACCATCAACCATACCAACCAAATCGGACTCATCATTCAAAGGAGCATGTAGATCTACCTAAAATCCCTGCCGACGGATGATGAAGCAATTGATCTCTGGGCTGCATTTGGGTAAGCATTAGTCCGGCCTAGTAGAGTTTGGAGCTTTGCAGTTCAGGGACGTCTGAGAGCTTCCACAAACTTGTTGATCATTGCCAATCATCCCGAATCGGTGGTGTGGAAGATGCTTGTCTTTAAATGCAGTGGGTGACCCTTTTCTACAGGGCTGGAGAATGATAACAGACCCATGTCGCGATTCGACTAGACCAGCACCATCCGATGTTTGTAAGACAATAGCCGCAAATAAAGATCTGACACAAAGCGACATTATTCATCTATCTACTTGGTTTACTTCAAAAATAGATTAGTCTTGGTAAATTTGAAGAACATCGCTTGAAGTGCTCCGTATTTGACCATCGCGAATCATGCGTCCCTGAAATTCACATCGAACTTTGTGGGCAGAAATTTCACTAATGCAAAGACTTAGGGTCTAGTGGCAAGGAATCGTCGTCTCGAACTAACACTTGTACCGACGCTAGAACGATGGTCATGTAACCATTTTTCTTTTGTCTTCCCGTCCCGTTGAGACATCGACAGGTCGGTGAGCGTGATACAAAACTAGTTTCTAGGTAATGAAAAGAGATTTTAAGTTCAAGGTTACAGTAGGGGTCGAAGAGTTTTCGTTCGAGTGTAGGTTGCAATTCTCTCGGGATATATACCGCGTTATTGAAGTAAGCAATCATCAGCAAACGAACCTGATAAATATAGTTCGCAGCAGGAATTCATCACCAGAGGACCAGCTGATTAACCAAGCGGATTTCCTGCCGATCTAACCTTGCGGAGTCTGGCATGAGCATGGATACCATGGGCATATGGCGCAACTCTGTCGGATATTTCTTTGCATTCGTTTAGTCGGAGACAGCTAACCCCGAAGCGATGTTACCCGGCGGGTTGACGCGTGTCTTATCCGGCAAAGGATGTCTCTGTTTCTTCTGTGTGTTCAATGAGAGATATTTTCTTTTTGGTTGAGACGGCCTGGTGTTGACTGATGGAATGAAGCTAAGATCTTCCCGCCACTGCGGCAACTTCGGGAAGAAATGTAGACAACACTTGGTGTGATGCTTTTACCTCGCGCCCAGTTCCCCGGCAATAAGATTATAGCTCGGAGGTCTAGACTTTCTATTATCAGATATATCTGCAAGGAGGGTATCATGGATTCGTGGGTTTATGGGGGTCACGCCGTCTGCTGTGCCTAGTCTTGAGACTCACGGGTCAAGATAGGGAGCCCAAAGAAATTTTCTTAGTTGTGCCTATCATTTGTCTGAGCGCCTAGGTCGAGAGGATCATTTATATACGTGCCTGCCATGATTTCGGTCTCCCTACCCCCTTACTCATATTTGTATACTCCGCTTTTCTTCGTTTCTATTAGCCGGTGACAATGAATTCGTCTAAAGAGATAGACTTCAATGTTGATGAACTTCCGTCCATCATCAAAACTTCACTACCACATGCTTTTGTTGGCAAAATAGTTCTTTCCGCCGTCTTGGTGCTTTTCACATGGTTTTTGATAACTTCCACATGGCAATATTACCGTCTTCGCCAGTTCGATGGCCCGTTCCTAGCCAAAATCTCCAACCTTTGGCTTCTTACATCAGTCGGAGGCGGTAGATCATATCTTGACTTCTGGGAAGTGACCCAAAAATACGGTCCGTAATTGCTCAGTAACATCCCATATCATATCCGTTTGTACCCGAGCCTCCTCACAACCCGATCCAGCATCTGTGCCCTAGGATACTATACGCAAAATATCTGGCTTACGCTTTTAGCGAGTATAGGAACCATTTCCCGTGTTGGGCTCAACGATCTCGTCAGCGACGACCCAGCCCTAGTCAAATATATGAGCAATGTGAAGACTTCATACCGCCGTTCCAGTTGGTATGATGGTATGCGATTCAATCCGTCGGCGAATAACTGCCTTTCGACACGAAACGAAAACGATCATGCCAGATTGCGGTCCAAGATGGCCGCCGGAGTATGTTTCAAGTCTTTGCAGCCGATTATAAGTAGCTGCTGACACTTGAACCCCAGTACTGTGGTCGGGATGTGGAAAATCTAGAGGTGAAGATAGATGCCAATATTGTCGCTTTGACGAAACTTCTCGGAAAATATGCAGACAAGGGAGAAATCATCGATTTCGGCCGCAAAGCTCAATTCTTCACCCTCGATGTCATTTCTGATATTGCTTACGGGGCACCGTTTGGGTTCTTGGAAGAAGATACAGATTTATACGAGTATATCAAGACGACCGAGGAGAACCTCCCTATGGTAATGTTGGTTACCGTGTGGCCCTGGCTGCTCAAGGTCCTAAGCTCGCCATTTCTGAAGCGACTACTCCCTTCTTCGAATGACCGATTGGGTTTTGGAAAGGTAATGGGGTAAGTGCCACAGCAGCAAGTGTGCTCCTTGCGGCGGAGAATGATGCTAATTTTACCTTCAACAAAGCATCGCAAAAGACGTTGCAGCAGAACGATTCAAGCCAGACGTCAAGGCAGAAAGAGATATGCTTGGTTCGTTCATCCGCCACGGACTAACCCAAGAAGAGTCTGAGTCAGAAATTCTGCTACAGATGTACGTATTGAACTTGTTGCCGATGACCACGGAACGACGGATTTCACTAATAAGCCATGACATAGTGCGGCAGGATCTGACACCACTGCTTCTGCAATTCGAGCCACCATGCTCCATGTCTGCACACAGCGCGATATTTTGCGAAAGCTCCAGGAAGAGATTGCCTCTGCAAAAATATCTGGCGACGTAATCAGTGACAGCGAAGCCAGAAAGTTGCCATATCTCCAAGCTGTCATTAAGGAAGGTCTGCGTATCTTCCCCCCCATTGCTGCCCTGATGTCGAAGGAAGTCCCCCCAGAAGGGGATGTGTGGAACGGCATGTTTATTCCCGGCGGGACGCGCCTTGGCTACAGCATCTGGGCCATCACTCGCCGAGAAGATATATGGGGCGCTGATGCACGAGAGTTCCGTCCGGAGCGTTGGCTGGGTGCGGCTCCAGAGAAGATGAGGACGATGGAGAGCACGTTAGATTTGGTGTTCAGCTACGGCCGTTGGCAATGCCTCGGAAAACCAATCGCCTTCATTGAACTAAACAAAATATTTGTAGAGGTACGTTTTTATTTATTTTGCGTTGTCCATCATCGCCAAGATGGTTCATCTGCTAATGGGTACGGCTTCGTAGTTGCTTCGACGATTCGAATTTACAGTCTGCGATCCCGCTAAACCCTGGAAGGTGTTTAACTGTGGCGTCTTTTCCCAGTCAGAGCTCTGGATGCAGGTCAAGAGAGCACAGTCGACTGCGTCGTGATTGGCCCGGGGGATTTGATGCTCACTCCCGGAGCAGCTTTGCATGCTTCGAGGATCCAATCCAGCACAACTCCAGTCTCTTGCAGATGCGATGCAGATGGATAAGAGAACACGAGGGTCGTCGTCAACATCGCCAATATCCGTTATAAGTTGTTGTCAAAATTGGGCCGGTGCGACATTATAGCGACTGATTTCAATGCTCGAGCAGGATCGCCATTTTGACGCCCATACCGTTGATAAGGCCCTGGTGGAATAGACAGTCGTTTGACCCATTGTAGTCAATGGATATAATTTTTAGTATAGTAATGACGTGCTTCAACTCATATATTGTCTACTCGGTTCCTTGTTTAAAATAATTATGCAGATGTCGGGATGAATGACACCAGTTTGCATGCTTCACGCTACCAGAGCTCCTCCAAAACTCGGCTCCGGGCTCGGCGGAGTTGCAGATCCAAAGACGCGCTGCCATTCGCTCGCTCTGCCTCCCCGATAACGGGAATTTTCTTTCCATCTCACACACTCTTCTATTCTCCTCGACCGAGGTAAGCCGGTCACGCGATCATCTCAGCGTCACGATCAATGGCAACGGACGAGACGACGCCGCTCATCAACAGCGGTTACAGGGCCTCCGCAGGCGAGAGCAAAGGCAATGGCTTCAAGTCCAAGATCAACGGCGTCTTCACCAACGTTGAGAATCGGGTGCTGCTGACAGGGTTCCTGATCTGCTTAGCCTTTAGCTACACGCAAGTTCCGTGAGTTTCCTGGTCCAAAATCTATGCAGGCCAAAGAAAGAAAAAAAAAAAAGAAAACCAGAAACGGCGCAAAACCCATCATTCTTCCCTATATAAGACTAACGCTATGGCAAAGACTGTTGTACGTCTTCCGTGTTATGGTATGCGACGATTACTATGACACTCATTCGCCATTCGAAGGACCTGGCGACCGATGCAGTATCAATGAGGTTGCTGCTGGCACAGCTGCTCAATTCAGCATCTTGGGGATGAGCACGACTCTATGTGGTAATAATTACGCCTCCGTTTGCGCTTGATATTCGCGACGCCAATTGTTGACCAACAAATCAGGTACCCTGAATCTCTTCATCTCTGGCTGGACAGTTAAGAAGTTTGGTCCTCGAGCCGCGCTCCTAATGCAGATCTTCGTTCCCGCCATTCGCGTCCTTACTCAAATTCTAGGGCTCATCGCTGGAAAGCGGACGGGGATCCTCATTATCCAGTGCACACAGCTCATTACTATCATGGGGGGTCCTGCGGGCTATATTCTCGTCGTCAACATTATCGCTGGGGAATTGGTTGAACCATCCAGGCGCACAGCTGTGTTCGGCAAGCTTCAGGGAATCATCATGCTCGGTCAGGCAATTGGATATTTGGGTATTTTGGATCATCACATATAATCGATCCAAGAACTCCAGCCAAGCTGACCCTTTATAGCTGGAGGAACAATCGGCGATGCCATCGATATCCGTGCTCCGTTCGACGTTGCCTTTGCCACCTTCATCATCGCAGGTGTGTTCGCGCGCTTTGCCATTCCGTACATATCGCCCGAATCCATGAGCAACAAGAAGAAGCCTGGCCAGCAAGGCATATCAGGATTCTTGGCTCCGCTCAAGATTCTTGTCCCGCAGAGATTGCGCTCCACGAACGGCACGGTCCGGAAACACTATGGCGTGATTATCCTCTGCGCAGGGGTTTTCCTTGGAGTAGTAAGTTGATAATAGATATTGCGGTAGACGTATGCCTGATGCTTACGTCCAAATATAGCTCGCAACGGATTATGCTCCCTTGCTCATCCAGATGTATGCCACCACAGCCTTCAACTTTGACCAAGGCGATAACGGCTGGCTTATGTCCGAGTTTGCCCTCATGAGGAGCGTATTTCTGATCTTCATATTCCCGCGCATTATCGGGGCCGGCCGCCATTTCCTGAAGCGCATTAACACCTCCCCTCAGCAAGATACACTAGATTCCACACCAGTACCCTCTCAACTACCCACTTCACCAGGCGACTTCGACTCTGCAGCCGGTGAGCAAACTGGCATCGAGCCCACCAAGCCACCTCCCCGTGAACATACACGCGATGTTGGCCACTTCGACCTCATCTTTCTACGATGGAGTCTCGTTGTGGATGGTGCGTTGACAACTGTGGCGGCTTTCGCCACTGAAAAATGGCACATCTACCTAGGTACGTCGACAGAGTCGTCTCATAAATAGGAATGTCTGTCATAAATGTCAAAAAATAAGCTGATAATGAGTTACAGCGGCCTTCTTACTGCCGTTTGGCTCCGGGTCCGCCCCAGCCGCGAAAGGTGTCATTACAGATATGTGTCTCGAGTCTCAGCGCGCTGATGCTCTCAATGCTGTCACTTTAGTAGAAAACATTGCCCGATTAACCACGCAAGGGTTATTTGGGTTCGTGTTCTCTAGTTTAGCTGGCGTGGGGAAAGCCTATGCCACATTTTTTTGCAACGCGGTAGGTTACTGCGTCTAGCTTCGAGATCATTGAGTAGGAGTAGAATACTGACCTCTATTGAAGGCCATTGCTGTTATCGGAATGACTGTGCTCCTCTTTTCCAATTTCCCGCCCCAAGACGGGACGCTCATTGATGTGGACAATGAAGTTAGTGAAGATCAAGGTGTAGACGAAGCAGAATAGATAGCGATACCATACAACTGCATTCACAATACCCAGCATGATAGAAAGATTCATAGAACAGCCATGAATATAACTTAACCTGACTCTTACGCCATCATCTATGCTTTCGCAGACTTTCGTCTACAGTCTGATCAATCTCATAATCATCCAACATATTCAGTTGCCGCCAGCTTGCTGGTCTTTATTCAACTTATCAAATATCTCTTGTAACGTAGGCACGACTCTCGGCTTAAATGACATTCGTATCTCCAAAGCCGCATACCTGCTTTAGTCCACGACAAATATCAAAGTTTGAGACGCAGTCTAAAGTAGTAGCGATAAACAAAAAGGGGGCTTCAGAGACCAATTTATAAATTACTGGTATAAATGCAGCCAGTTCGTTCGTTTCGGCTCTTAGAGAAAGTCATTGTTTTGCAATTCGTACAAAAGCATTTTACTCCAATAGAGATTAAGCAATGTGTTGATAAAGTTCTGTCGCGTTCCTTCAAAAGAATCATATGACTTATTTATATTGGAAAGAAGACTATGCAACGTATATCGAGCTGTTAGTAGACAGGAGATGGATTGGAGCTGGTCACGAGATAGCTTTCTTTGTAAATGATGCCTAACCCTTCTGTAACTGTAAGTCTATACTGTTAGCGCAACTATGAGACTGTGTCGCCGACTATGTATAAGTGACAAGCTATCGTGTAAGATTGTATTTAGAGCACAATCACTCATGCAGGTATCCAAATCGCATGATGACAGTCAATAGGTCTGCCCTGATTACGAGCGAAAAGCCCCTCTCTCTACAGTAGACTGGTGAGGGGTCTGTCCCTTCGCGATATCCGATCTCTCCTCTCCATGGTCTCTGGCATTGCCTCATTCTTACGTCGGCAGCCACCAGGCAGACGACACGAACAATCTCAGATGTTGAAATGGAGATGCCGTAATGGTTGGTGGTGTATAGTAGTGCGCATCCTATTCGTGTAGATGCATGGCTTTTTACTTTCACCCAAATTAAAACGTCTCAGCTCAAAGTCTACGTGCCGAATTCCGCAGCTCTCTAACATCTCCATGGTTCAACGCCTGTACCATGTAATCAAACTTCAACGTCATCGGGCGGAGAAACCCCTCAAACTCATAACTTTGAAGACAAAATCTACAGAAGCGGCGATAGCATAACTGTCCACTTGTCGTGAGGAGCTTGTGATTTTAAAAGTACCAAGATGTAAACATTTATGCAGAACTCAACTTTAGCAGCAGCCTAGCCCCTCTGAGATTGCAGTATAAAGAGACCAATACCTCACGTCGTCAGGACACAAAAACGCATGCATATCTTGTAGGATCGATCCCTTCTTAATTGGAAAATCTATCATCACGCAAATGGTATAAGACACCTCAATAAAATGGCCGAAATTACGATTGGAGAATATCTGTTCCGCCGTCTTCGAGAGATGGGCATCGAGACGGTGTTCGGTGTTCCGGGAGGTATTATAAATCCTACCATTGAGGTTTTCGTTTCCCGTACTCTCGCAACTGGTCTTTATCTCCTTCTTTTTCTAATAGTTGTCGTGTCAATATAGACTATGAACTGGCTCTTCTTGATTACGTCTCGCCGGCGGGCCTGGAATGGATTGGCACTCCGAATGAACTCGTTGGCGCCTACGCCGCTGATGGTTATGCCCGCCTCAAAGGTTCCGCTGCTCTTGTTACTACATTTGGCCCAGGCGAATTAAGTGCCCTTTGCGGTCTTGGTGGCTCTTTCTGTGAACTGGTCCCGGTGGTGCACATCGTTGGGTATCCATCCTTTGCGGCACAGGCTAGCGGCAGGATCATGCACCATTCGCTCGGCGACCAACTGTCCAATATTGAACATAGTTATGAGTAAGTCGTTTAATCTTTTATCCACTCAAATTAAGATTCTAAAGGGAACGCTTTCAGCCATTATGTCCGCATGTCAGCAGAGCTTTCCTGTGCAACAGCTATCCTGAAGGAGCCCAAGATAGCGGCAGACGAGATTGACCGAGTCTTGAATGGTGAGAATATAATTAATTCCCCAATCGTACTACAACATTAGTTCAGAATCTTACTACAAGACACAGCAATGATTCATCACTCTAAAACCGGGTAGTAAGTCTGGTATTCACCCCAAAGACCCTCTGTCAAACCTGCTAATCTCAGTAGCATTGGGATTTCAGAGGATGTGGTCCTTACCAAGATTCCGAGCTCTATTTTGGATTCCAAACCGCTCATCAAGACTCTAGATCCTGGACCTCAAGATGATGATGCTGTAGCCGCCATCATTTCAAAGCTCGAGGCGGCAAAAGACCCAGTTATCATTGTCGACGGAGGTGCCGCCAGAGGTGACTGGGCAGCTCATGCCGCTGATCTCGTTAAAAAACTGAAAATCCGCCATTTTGTAACCGTTCTTGGCAAAGGTATTATCGATGAAACTGATGCCCTCTTTTGCGGGACCTTCGCAGGTGTCGGATCACAGCCCGGCGCTGTTGAGGCCATTGGCAGCTCGGACTGCATCCTTTGGCTGGGGAACTTGCCTTCGGATTTTAACACGTTAGTATTAGATGGGGCACGCAGATGGAAAATTAGTTGCTAATCACCTCTGCAGTGGAATTTTTACCGAGCATGTTGACTCCTCTGTCGTGGTCGACCTTCAACGTTTCCATGTGGCCGTATGCCTCATATTTTCGGGATATCAAGCGTGAGGAGCCATTACTAACTAAGTGTCATTTAGATTGCCGATAAGAAGTTCCAGGCAAGAATCAATCATGTCAGTTACATCTTTTATTGATTTAGTATAACTGGCAACAAATTAACGTCAGTAGGTTCTCCCTAAACTTACGAAAGCGATCCAATCGAGCAGACTACTCGCCGCTAGGAAGCCCTCGGAGCCTCTCAAAACTCCGCCACCACCAGAAATTTCACATAAAACAGCCATCACTCAGGATTGGTTCTGGAAAGTATGCATAAGCCTTGAAGAATCTCATAAATTACCATAACATCAAGTGATGCCGTCGTTTTTTGTTTGTGTTGTAGCGCATCTCTTCGTTCATCCAGCCTGGCGACTTGATTGTCAGCGAGACAGGCACTGCCCAGTTTGGCATTACTATCACAAAGCTCCCACCCGGAAGCACTCTTTGGACCCAAGCCGTTTGGGGTAGTATTGGCTACGCAATCGGTGGTGCAGTAGGTGCATCAATTGCAGCCAAGCAGACTGGAAAGTATCGACGAATGTTGGTCTTCACGGGAGAAGGAAGTTTGCAGCTTACCGTACAAGCGTTCTCCATTCTCAATCGGCATGGTATTACTCCTATTGTGTAAGTCAATTTCATCATTCTCAGAGCCCTTACCGATACAACCACCCACTACCCCCAATATAGTCATCCCATCGCTGACCAGTACTTTAGGTTTGTTCTGAACAATAAAGGGTACTATAATGCTTCTCCAGTCGTGCCTATATCTCAAATTACTAACTAGGTGAATCAGATACACTGTCGAGCGCTACTTCAACGGATGGACAGCTTCATACAACGACGTCCCCGATTGGGATTACGGTGCCCTCTTCAAAGCCTTTGCCCCAGACGTCCCCAATGTTAAAACCTTCAAGGTCCGTACGGTAGCAGAAATGGACACTCTGCTTTCTGAGACCAGTTTCCAGACTGCTACTTCTCCCCAGGTAAGTATTTTACAGATTATCCGATGGCTGTAGCCCCTAGAGCATTAGCAGGACTAACGCCACTCCTCTACTTCAAGTGCGTTGATTTTGATTTGGATCGCTACGATGCTCCAGTTGGGATCAAAAGCATTCTAAATCTAAAGAAGAAGAACACAAAGGAGAATGCTTAAAATCTCAGATTTGAAGAAGACTGAGAAAGGATGGAGATCTATGGGAAATTGACTGGGTAGATATCTGTACCGCAGGAGAGAATTCAGCACGCCAAATTTTGATCAGAAAATATAAAGACGTAGCATGCTGTGACAGTGTAAAACGGCTCCGTAAGGGTTTACTGTGGAAGCTCTCAGATAGTTGTTCCATGTCACCTACGTTTATTTCCTTTCACCTAGTCTTCTTGTTGGCCAGGCTTGACATTTGATGATCCTTACTTGCGTCAACGCCAAAACCGACGCTCAGTAATGTTTTTTGTTCTCAGTTATGCAGCTTCACTCATATTTCCTGGTTTCGCACCACAAGGCGATTCGAGAAAGAAGCAGATACGGCCGCTGTTTGATGTTGCAGAGCATGGTAATACACACTCACAAACATTCTTGATGAATAGGCATGCGCTCAAAATTGTATTTTATTACCCTTATTAAAACGTATGTTTTTTTATCAACGTTCGTTGTAGTTAATATAATTTTTGTTCTCTTCTTAACACGGAACTTGGAACAGACATCAAGATTCTTGAGGGGAAGCGTCACAGCGACGCTAGCAACAATGAAGTTAATGGAGGAACGAAAATACGGCGCCAGTAAAGCCAACGCCACTTCTCTCAGCTACGTATGAGAAAAAAAACTTGGAAATATTCAATCCTACAGAGCAAGTGTCATCATGGCTCTGGGCATTCGCATAACGACCACATATGCTGCTGCTGTAGCCGTGGTGATTGTTCCCGTTGCCTTACCATTTATATATCTCACCTACCTCAAGTACTCTGTTTCCAAGAATACAACTTCATCAGCAGGACGCCGCGAGCAAAGATCCTCAAGCGCTGCTTCATCAACATATTATGATCCGCCCGTCCTAGAACCTCAAAGTCTTCCAGAGGATGTGAAGAAAGACGCATCAGAATGGGTTGTTAACTACGAGCGTGTTGTCTCACACCCTATCCCAGCCTCTAGCCTGAGCCAGTCGCTCCGTGGAGCGGATGATTCTTCCGCCCAACCGTCAGATTTGTTTACTGCATATCTCCGGGCTACTCATGTCGCCTTTAGTTGGACGCCTCAGGCATTGTTGATTCGATCCCTGATTAGCGACACCAATGTTCGACGCAGCTTTGATACAGACTGGATTGAGAAGCTCTCCTTCAAGCCCGGTGACTTGGTCAACGGCGTTTACAGGGTCTCGCACTACACCAGGGGGGGCACGGATGCACCGCAGACGATCGAGCTCGTGATTGAAGTGCCCCCGTCATACACCGGCCCTTCAGCAGCCGGTTTATTAGTCGCTTCCTTGGAAAGTCAGCCGTCGACTCATGGCGATGAGCAAGTGATATTCGTCAACGAAACGTGGATGTGGAGGCGCAAAGAGGAAAAGCCCACCTTACTAGAGACCCCATTCGGGAAGTGGTTCCATTCGATCCTGGCTAGATGGCTCGTCAACAAGGGTATAAGTGCATTGTTGTTGACGGATGGGGAAAATAAGAAATGAGAGGATAGCATCCGCTAGCTTTGATGGCTTATTTTCGGTTACGTGTGCAAATACCACAGTCTCTCCACTTCGTTCTGCTATCCCGCGCGAAGCCAACACTTTAGTTTGTTTGCTCTGGTTCTGATATACATGACAAGATCTTACCGTATTCCACTATCTAGTATATTTTGAAGTAACTCGGGTCTTTGGTCTCATCCTGCTAGTTATTCTTCCCGTCGCAGCTCTCAATGTTATATGCGCCCCAGTAACTTTGATGTTTGCACCTAGAGCCTCCATCTGCCTTCTGATATAACGGGACCGTCACGCTGGAAAATGAAATCTTAATCGTGAGCGTGCTTGTCAGAAGGCGACATATTTAGACACCAAGTTGGACTTGATAATTTCCATTCAAAGACTTATATAGTCTCTACTCGAGAAACATTCCATTACATCAAAAAATTATTAGTAGTAGGCCATTCGTGATGCTACACGCACAGCCCCTATCATACACCTTCCCACTCAAAATACTTCAAGAAGCCTCAGTCTTCTCACTCTCTTCCTGTAGCATTGTCGTAGCCTCCCAAATATGCCCATCCACATCTTCAAAGCTTCTTGTGTACACGCCAATGTTCTTGCCATATCCTTCCATCACAAACGGGTCTTTCTTCCCTCCCGCTTTTACTGCCTTCTCCAACAATCCATCTACATCGTCCTTGGACTTTAACGCAAGTGTGTAGATCGCGCCTGTGCTCTTCTGTGCTTCCACAATGCTTGTATCTGGACGGATAAAGTCCTTGAAGCGTCCGTGAGAGTGTACCATGAGGCAAATATTGGAATTGGACGAGTAGGGAAAGCGAAAGGTAATGGTCTCGGAGTCTGAATAGGCGGGGATAGTCGTGAAGGCTAGAGATTCGTAAAATTTGGTAGAGGCTGAAAGATCATTCGTGGGGAGAGAAACAAAAAACGAGGGAGGATTGTCAACTGCGGGAGCGGCCATGGCGATGTATAATCTTGGTGTTGTTGCGATGCGTTGATGTGCAAGATAAACCGCAATCGGAGTAGATGAGAAAGAGGAACCGCATGCTGAATTGGATCAATCGCAAGAGGCGATGATGCTTTCTCTTAGAGTCATGGTGACATATCACTGTCATCATCAAAGACGTAGAACGTGTGTGCGCAAGCGCCACATTTTAGAGCCGCCAAGCTATAACGTCGATTGTCTTTAGACTACAATCACAATCACAGAGTAGAATCTTCAAGAACTAAGATACAATGAAAGCTTCTTCCCCACAACCTTAACGAAATGGTTTTATTCGTCAAACGCAATGGCAACAGCATATAATGCGCAGTTGATTTTCCATACGTCTTTTACCTCGCAGTTCCGTCAATAATGGCTAGCTTCTATCTCCATGATCCATTGACGTCATCATAAAGGATAGCTTGAATACATAGCTTCGAAACAGTAATCTGGGATGATGAGTCAGGGTTGTCAGGGTTGGGGTTATCCCAATTGTGTAGATCATGTCAGACCACATAGTCAGATTACTTAGCTAGACTTGATATGTCTTGACAAGAGATCATATTCGACTTTCACACAACTTTCACACAGAGAGAGAAGTCTTTGCTTTTGGATTCTTCTCTGATATAAGAGCGTCCCAT
Organism: Sphaerostilbella broomeana; assembly: GCA_930272545.1. Classification (NCBI taxonomy): domain Eukaryota; kingdom Fungi; phylum Ascomycota; class Sordariomycetes; order Hypocreales; family Hypocreaceae; genus Sphaerostilbella; species Sphaerostilbella broomeana. The sequence continues at coordinate 88,580 of CAKNET010000042.1, forward strand.
CATGCTCGTGTCAATAGCATTCAAAACCAGAGAACAGAACAAGACCTCACTCTTCCACAGTCTTGACGGAAAGAGAATATGTTCTAAAACCCTAAAAAATCTTGAGGCCGTTTTTGTATCGCTCCTTATAATCAACTCATTCTCACAAGACATTTTACAAAGAATTACGTGACGCAGTTTCGACAGGGGAGTACAGGGTAAGCAAATGCATGACCGATGTTCCGACACCAAAGCACATACTGTACTTACAGCGATAACTCATCTCACCAGACGCTGACCCATCAAGAAGCAGGAAATACGAATTGGGGTTTAGCGTCAATCCACCCACAGATCCACAGCCTCCGCCGTTAATTCCGGCTGTCGGCCCCGTGCTCCTTTAACGACCAACTCTCTCCGACTTGAGAATCCATCATGAATATCTGTCTGTCGTATAGTCTTCTCACAAATATATTGATTCATGAGTTATTCTTTCCTAGTGCCAAGTCGTGACTGCTATTCCATCTTCCCTAGTCTCTTATTTCAACGATCTGGGTTTCAAGCTTCATCAACACCAAGCTCAAGGGCAGTCTGTACTGGTACAGCGAGTCGGTTCTTCAACTCGAATTTCCGCTCGCGTAAGGACTCAAAACAGCCATTGAGAGATCATTCCTTCTGCTCAAGCCTTGACTGCACGCCCAAGGCGTTGATCCACTTTGCAATTCTTCCGCCTCGTTAGCGCCGCGCCTTCATTCTGTCAGTGTCTTCTATTCCAACCAGCCAACCTCCTCGAGCCGCGCGCAGCTATTTTGATCCGAGGCTACCAAATCATGTTAGAGGTGGCTACGCAGAAGCAAGCCGTTGTTCGAAAAAGGAAGGCTCATCGCAAGTCCCGGCTCGGCTGCGGAAACTGCAAGATACGAAGCGTCAAGGTATGCCACCAACCCAGCTCTCTCTCCTGCTGTTGGTCGTACACGTACTTCCTTTCCCACTTACGCATCCTGTCATTTCGACGCCCTTACCTCCACTCACTTATGCCTCGTTTAAAAAGACCTATTGATTAACTAATCATCTCATGCAAGTGTGATGAGGCAAAGCCCACGTGCCGTCGCTGTGAAGTTTCCGGCTTTACCTGCAACTACTCACACTCCGCACCAACCCTCCAACTCGCCCAATCCAGCGTCTTCAAACTGAACATAAGTCCCAGCCGCAATGACACCAACATTATCAGCACCGGTGCTATCCTCCGGGAAACCAGCCTGCAGCCGGCATTCCGCATACCCACCGTCTCGCCGATGGATGGCCGGCTGAGCGAGTATGCGCTCCGGCCGGATGACTTGGCGACGCTGGATCGGTTTCAGAAAAGGACTGTGTGGACCTTTGGAAACGCCCCTGCACGGAGTCGTTACATTAAGATTCTGTCTGGTCTGGCTATAGACGTATGCCACTCTCCTTCGTAGCTAGCTTCATGCTGGTGAATGTTTACAGGCAGCTAAGAGTGTAGATGGATCGCTAACTACTTATTCAGAATCCCTACCTTTTCCACATATTTCTTGCAGTCTCTCTCTTGCATGACATCCACCTCTCAAGCACTCAATCATCCCAACTTGCCACACCAGCTTCGCATCGTTCCGCTCTCGCATTTCACTGGTATCACGGCACCGCCATCTTCAAAAAGCTCCTTGCCAGTCCCTCTCCCGCAACAACATTAACTTCCTCCCAGCGTGATGCCCTTTGGGTTGCTTCATCCATGCTAGGTGCCGCTTCGACTGCCCACGTCGATCTTCCGGATCCAAGCACTGCTTGGCCACTCAAGAAACCCGAATCAGGTATTGATCTTGAATGGCTAAAAATGGGACACGGCAAACACGTGGTCTGGACCATCATGGACCCAACTCGCACAGAGAGTGTGTGGTATGACATATTCAAGGATGTAGGAAATATACTACACACATCTATAGATGGCAGAGCTCCTATTGACGCTGGAGTCCTGCCACCCCTCTTTGACACCATCTTCGAACTTTCAGCCCCCGGCTCTTCACCCAAAACCAACCCTTACCACATTCCAGCGTGCGTCTTGTCCAGACTATGGGGCCGAAAAATCGACGAAAACAACTTCCTTACCTTCCTGGCCTTCCTCTCTCAGATAGATGTGCGCTACAGGACATTGGTCGAAAAGAAAGACCCCCGGGCTATGCTCCTGCTGCTCTATTGGCATTCAATGATCGCACCCTTTGATACTTGGTGGCTGCGACGACGTTCAGTAGTCGAGGGGATAGCAATGTGCGCCTATTTGGAAGAGCACTACGCGGATGATCACAATTTGATGGAGCTGCTTCAGCATCCCAAGGGAAAGCTTGTCGTAGAATTTGCAAGAGGGTTTCTAACAACTTGAATTTATAAACCAAGTGATACAGGGTGATATGCCAACAGTGAATCAAAACATGGCATACCCCAGTGTTGATGATGCCATGAGACAAAGAAAAAAGGCATCAGTGCTGTTGAGTCATGACTCTCATTAGCACCATACAAGAAAAACATCAAATAGAAGGCACAAACAAAAAATGAAATGAATGAAGAAAGCAAGTACTGTAACAACAACGAAACGCCTCTAATGAATAATATTCGAACCTCAGACTATTATGTCATCATTTCGTTGCGGCATTCCATTCATCACCAAGGCAAACTCGATTCCTTTGATTTGAAATCTTACCCTGAAGAGGAGCCTCATGCTTTTTCTTCAGTTACATCTTCAGAGTGGCCGGCAAGTGGTTGCTTCGGGTCATATCCAAGAGCCTTGACGATACCTAGCCCTCGTGTACGGCCTTCTCTAAACAGAAGACGATCTCCTGGAGCTAGGTATTCTGGGCGCTGAACGAAGCGGAAAGCAACAGTAGCTCGATCTCCAGCGCGTATGAGTTCACGATCAATATCTATGATGGCGCAGGTCTGGGATACGGGGCCAACATGAAGCATGGCTTGATATCGTTTCTTAATAGTTGTTGCATGCGAAAGAATAAGAACTGTTAATTCCAAGTCAGTTACATCGTCATGTTGATATGTTAGTGCTATAGAGTGTGACTCCACCTTCTGCAATGAAATCACGGTGGACCTTCGGAGCTGGCTGTCCCTCAACCTTGGGCAGTACCACCATGCCTTTTCGAACATCTCTTCGTTTTACTTTTTTCAGAGCAAAAGAGGCAGACTGCCCTGCTGATGCAGCTTGCACTCGTATCCTCTTGCGCTCAATGGATCTCACGGCTGTGGGAGTGAATTGTCCTAGAGAGTCTGGACCAATGAGGATACTGTCTCCCTCATGAATCACCCCAGACTTTATGATGCCTGAGACTACAGTACCTGTGAATGGCACAGAGAATGTGTCATTAACTTGAAACTCAAATGGTGCATCCGTGTTGTACCGTCCATGATGTGGCAATATATTTAGGAACGTTCGTACAAGGTCCAGGTTTTCGCCGGTCACGTTGGAGACCTGGAAGACGGGACATATCCTCTTACTGACGAACTGTGCCGCTGTGTTAACGCACTCCTCGTGGTTTTTGATGAAAATCGGGAGCTTGTGAGCTCCTGGGCTTTTCATGATCTTTTTAATCTGGGTGATAGTCTCCTCTAGGATGTTTGGAGGACAAATGTCAATCTTGGTAACAATAACCATGACGGGGACGTTGAGCGCAAGAGCAATTCCAAGATGCTCTTTGCTCATGCCTACCAGTCCATTATTGGCTGCCACCATAAGGAGGCAGTAGTCCGGGCTACTGGAAAGAAGGCCAAAGACAGTCGTTCGCAGGTATTTTTCGTGTCCAGCCAAGTCACTGAAAGTGATGACTTTAGCACTGCGAGTCCCAATATCCTCCCACGAAAGTTTTCCTGGAGAGAATTTGTCAGCCCAAGAGCATACCAGAAGTGAACATGATTCTACTTACGGCCGGGGGTGTCGGACGTTACAACCTGCCCCTTGGTGTCGAACCCCATGATTTCCATTCCTACTGAACTGGTTCGACCGGTCTCCATCTCGTGTTTATGACGGAAAAGATTCACACGTGCTTTTCCTCTCCCATCATCTAGATCATTCTTCACCAAGACACCCAAAAGCGAGCTCTTGCCTGCGTCAACTGTGAAGTAGGAATTAGCAAACTAGAGTATGGCCAAGCTGCGATGATCTTACCGTTTCCTACCACCGCAATTCGAGTCTCGATAACATCCTCAGTCTTGGAAGGTATCCTTCGAATGAGAATCTTCCCATAACAACTATTGTCCTTGTCCGGCTGAACTGCTGTGCTCTCGGCCTCCAGTTCGCCACCAACGTTTTTCGTTAGCAAAAGCTGACAGTCAGCTTTTACTCCTCTTGCAGCTTCCACTATCCTATTATTTGCAGTAATCCATTCCTCTGGGTTTAGATGCATCGAGTCGCCGTTGTCTTCAAACCCAAGATCAAACATGGCTTCCCCCACACCTTCTTCTATCCTCTCGGCAATGATATCTTGCAGCTTCTGGAGTGACTCTGCGTCTGAGCCAAGTACAAGGCTCTTCAGGATTACTCGTGGGGATGAATCCACCAAGTCCAAATTGTCGAATAATCCATCAAGTTCTTCATGGTGCTCAGCCGTATCGATAGGTTTCTTAGTGGCGGTCGCAGGGAATCGGATATTCTGTTGCTGCTCGACATACTCTGCAAATTCAGTAAGCGCCTATAGACACCAGTTAGCTATTTAATTTATTGCTCAAAGCTTCTATTTAGTTGAATCATTGTACCGATTCTCCTTTACGTCTTTCATGCGCGTGGGCCTTTATTGTCTTCGTCGCCATTACATATGCGGTTTGTGTGACGCAACGCCACAGCAGAATCTACAAGCACTATCAGGTGGTACCAATGTGAATAAAGGAGATCCTAGTGAGGTGTAGAGACGAGGAAGAGGCAAATAATATAATAGATCAACCTTCCAGCTTTGATCTGTGTCTGTGACTCTTCTTCCCTCACAACGATTAGAGTCATAGGCTGAATGTCTGGCTAACCGGCGTTAGGGGAAGTGTCATGTCGAGCAATGAGTAAATAGCCTAGGCTGTTATCGATAAGCCTAAGCTTCAGCCACGAAGTGCTTCGGTGGGGAGGTTGGTGGGACAGGTGTGATATGGCTATATGCATATGACCCTTGACAGAATCTCGCATGAGTGCAACTGCCCGCCCGCAGTTCAAGCTTCCTCTTAACCAGACAGAGAGTCTGATAAAGAAAGGAAAGAAATCCGGTGACGCATAGTAACAAGTAGTTCTAGAATTTTCTTTTTTGAGGATGATGCAAAGTTCTTACTTTGTAGTAGTTGCTATCGCATGATTAGTAGAGAGACTATACTCATCTCACCTTTGACCTCTCCTCGAGTACATGTATGTGCTCCGCCCTTTGAAATTTCTCAATCTCTCTCAGCATAGTTTTTCGCCGGCCGAAATTCGAACGACGTTCGGTTATGACTGGATACACAAAGGAAAGATCAGATGATTGCTGTGGCATCTTGTCAGTCCAGGTCGGTCCAGTTCCAGTGGTATCAGTATCGCCCGACACGCGGTATCACAATACAGTCGCGCTACGGAATGACGAATTAACTTGGTTTCTGGTATCATTGCTGTCTAAGTCTAAAAAGGAACCTGTGGTGAGATCAAAACAACACTATCGCCTAAAAGCACGTCAGCTATGGGACTCAACTTGGTCCAAGTACCAGAACAGTTACCTCGAACAAACAACATTTCCGACTTCCGACTAATGGTCTTGAAAGAGATCAGTACAAGATTTTTTGGATCCTTAGAATAGTTGAAGTGGTTCACCTTGACCTCATCGCCCTCATCCTCATCGTCGTCGACGGCGTAAATGGTCTCCTCCACCTCACCCAGCACCAAATTGCAGTGGCTGTCGTAGGCCTATAAATCCCATTAGCATCCCATGACAAAACAAACTTAAATACATATTTTCAAGCATACGTGGAGCTTGCCCTTCAACTCCCTATCACCTCGCAGTTTCACAAACACGACCTCATTGAGAAGCAGTCGGACGAGATCAAGGGGCTCGGCCACATGGCTAGATTCTTCGCCAGCGTCTGCCATCGTGTTATTTGATCCCCGGTGACAATTTGCCAACTGGGATAGAGGCGTATGGCTGATGTTGGGGCGGTAGGGTATCCGTCGTGAGCTTGCCTGCTGTTGTTTGGAGCTCCGTTGATGAGCTTGTCGAAAACGTATTCTGCCCCTCCACAGCTTGGAAAATCTTCGGCGGCGGCGAGGGGCATCACTATGACGGGGTGGTATGCATATGCATTTATCGGGGCTCTACCCCAACTTCTGTCCCGCCGCCCCATCGCGGGCCACATCGTAACCCCAGATTCTGCACGAAACGCAGCGCCTCGATCCGGGCAACGACGTTGCGAAAGTGAGGTCTTTGCAGTCTCGGTCGATCTAAAGGAAGCGCCAATGCTGTGATTTTAGAACCATGGCAGCTAGACGGGTCGCCTGGCCAAGATGCCGCGTCAATGGACTCGCAACTGCCAGCGCTTCGCTGCTCAACCCACTAGTTCGATGCAAGCATCCGACTCCACGTCGACGCAGTCTAGCAACTCACTCGACCTCAGCGCATCAACGCTTCTCCGAGTTCACGCCGCCTATTCATCACTCAAATCTAGATGCTCTCTTGAAGTCCATCCAGAGGCAAGATACGCCCCAAATCACCCAGGCATTCCTCGCTTGGACTGATGTCCTGAGCGATCCGAACTCTCCGTTTTACGAAGATGCCGTTCGAGAGGCCCAAGAGCTCCCAGGTCCAACCTTTTCTGAAATCTTACGGAATCTCGATCCTTTGCGGCTTCCTAGCCACGACGTAGCCCACGGGCTCAATCTGACTCAGGGCCAAACCCAGTTTACTGACATTGGCAAGCTGATCAACCGATTTGGCGTCCGCAAGGTATCCACTAAGATTCTCTCGGGCATGCAAGTGTTGATGGCAGTTCGTGCCGCATCACAGCACAGCATCACTCCGCTGGACTGCGAAATAGCGATGCGATGCGCCGGCGCTGCCGTGGGCTATCAGCAGGCGAAAGCCTTCTGGCTGACCATGGCAACCCACGGCTTGCAAGAGGCTCGGACAGCCAAGTCCTGGGCTGAATTTATCAAGGCTCGCTTCCTGCTGGAGCCCGCATACTACCAATTCGACCGCTCGAGAGTCGCTGTCCTCGCGCGTGACTTGTATAGCAACATCAACCCCATAGACATGACAAACTTCAAGAGGACCGATAAGTTGCGCTTCGCGATGAATGCTCTGAAACGCCAGCCATGGAATCGCAGGGTAGACGAGCCAGACGAGGACATGAGGCGACTTTTCCGCCGACGACTAGACTACAGGGCGTATAAAGGCCACTGGTTACGGGGTATCTACTACGGACATGAGATGGATGAAGAACTGCTCTGTGTCTCCATGATGGCCTTTGCACGCTCGGGCTCCATCCACTCCATCAAGAAGATGATTTTCAAAGACTACTACGGCATCACCATTCAAACAGGCAGCGACCCTTCGGAGACCCAAATCAACGGCGGCCACGACTTCCCAGTCGGTTCGCCCATCGAGCCCACACCTCGTCTCCTCCACGCCATCGTCGAGGCATTCGGCTCCACGTCCCACATCGCTCTCTGCATGAGACTCCTAGACTTTGTCTCCCGCCGGTACAACCTCCCCATCCCCCACGAGACCTGGTCCAACCTCCTCAACTGGACCTACCTCTCCGGTTCCAAAGCCTTCAGGACCATGCGCAAACTCCACGGCGACTACGCATCGACAAGAATCTCCGCCACCGACGTCCGCCAAGTCTGGGACGTCATGACCTCTCCCCCGTTCAACGTCACCCCATCGTTCGACGACCTCGACATATACATCAAAGCCCTCCTCATCCAGCGCTCATTTGGCCGCGCCATCGCTGCCATAGAAGACTACGCCATCCCATACTACGACTCTACCGTCACAGCCTACGAAACCGCCCTCTTTGACGAAATCCTCCAAAACGACGCCCTACCGTCGTCGTCGTCGTCGTCGTCGTCGTCGTCGTCATCATCATCATCCACATCACCAACGCAATCACAATCCCAATCCTCACGCAGCACACACCGCCGCAAACGCGCCGAACTCCTCAAAGACAACACCCACAACCTCATCACCGCATGGTTCGCCCGCCTCCTCAAGTCCGCCTCCGCCACTAACTCCCACCACCGCCTCATCACCAGCTTCATCCCCGACCTCCTCCTCAAGTACCCCGACTTCTTCCACCCCCAGCTCCGCTACCGCACCGCCCAGGGCGTCGTGCAGCTCACCCGCCCAGCTGATAACCCCGACGGCGACGCCGTCCCCCGCTTCACTTGGGAAAAGACCTTTAGGACAACCCTCCCTCAGAAGCGAGCAGGCATCTATGCTCGTGAGTTCGAAGGCTCAGATAGGCCGGAGTTTGAGTGGCCGACGATTCCTAATCTCAAAATCCTGGAGTGGCAAAAGATTCCGGTAAGTCGAGTCAGTCAGATTGGTCGGCCGCCACCGGAGGGCTTGATTGAGAGGAAGACCAAGGAGTGGTGGGACGGAGTGGAGGAGCAGATGATGCTGTAAATAATAATTCACTATTTGCTTGTCTGGGTATATACATATATATGTGTGTGTGTGTGTCACTTGTTAGAGTAGCATTGTACATAAATTTCTAGATGACAAGTAGACAAAATACATGGATAGATGAAAGACTCCGTATTTACACTAATCCACATACTCATACATGCACCCAAAGCCAAAACGCAAGCATGATTGGTATCAAATTCACCCATCTTTTATCTCTGGGCTGAGCCACACATAAAGTCAACACGACCATGTCATTCATTCATTCATACAATCTATCAAATCGTCGTTATAGCAAATAAAAGAAACCCCCCCACCCCCCCACCCCCCCTACTTGTCATAATATGTCATCATCATCATAATCATCATCATAGGTAAATATCCCCCCGGGTATCTATCGCCCGCTAATCCTACCATCTCTTAGAGTCCTCCATGTTATTCTGCAATGCCTAGCATACACAGCACGTACCTCCTAGTACACAAGGCGTCCGAGTCCTAATTCCAACGAGTGTTTGTTTGCCCTTTGACAGGACCAAAATAGGGAAATACTAATAATAAGAAAAAGAAATCAAGTTCAGAGAAAGAGATTGCCACAAATTATGAGATAAACGTGCTTCTTTTGGTACAGGGGGGTCATAGCAAGCATAAACCTAGTTCGTATCTCGTTGTCCTAGTACTTCGTCTGTACGTAAATTCCGATGCTTGCTAAGATATCCAAAAATAGACCAAATAAATTTGTATGTACAAAAGAAAATGGTAAGATCCATGACGGTGGATGGGTGGGGACAAGGGCTTCCATGACATGTGTCGTTGATGTGTGCTAGGAAGTGGAAAGTTGGCTTTGTTGCGGAATGTTTGTTGTTTAGCCACCGATGGCCGCCTCAGCCAACACTCCCAGCAAGCTCGCAGCAGCACCGCCGATTCCCACAGCCCCGAGAGTTTCCCCCCATGCCTTTCGACGAACGGGGCGGTCTCCCCTCCTATCATCGCGGCGGTCGCGGTCTCGGTCACTGCGGTGAGATCGGTAGTGGTCGTCGTCTCTGTGCCGCCTATCGTCGCTATAGCGGTCGCTGTCACGTCTTCCTCGGCCGTCTTCGCGACGTCGATGGTCGTCTCGATCTCGATCTCGGTCATCACGATCTCTATGTCTTCTAGAACCATTGTCCCGTCTATCGCGGTCTTCTTTATCGGCGCGGGGGTCCACTTCATAGGGGTTGGGGCCGAATCGAACATGATTTGTGTTTTTGTTTTTGAGAATGGGTTTTGGCATGACTGTACTAGAGGGTGAGGTTTTATTCTTATCTGGTGGGTTCACAATGACAGGGTAGCTCTTTGTGCCCTTTTCTTCATTGGAGTCGGTTGTATCGCTGCGGTGAAGCAAGTCCATGTCGTCATCTTCGTCCCGACTACTCTCAGACCCAGTCCGCTCATGTTTATGTTCTCGCCTCCTGGGCTGCGGCTTTCCTTGCCGAGCTGAGCGACACTCGGCACTCAAGCGAGCATATTCAGCAATCTCGTCACGCGACAGGCGGCCAAGAATGGCAACATAATCCGGACGGGCTTCGTAGCGGACACGGGCACGAGCGAGGACTTCGGGACTGACGAGGCTGCGCTTGATCTTGGTCCACTGAGCATCAACTGGGATCTCCCTACCGTAGCTATCCGGTGCAAGGCGAGACATCGGGTGGCCGGTGCTATAGGCAGAAGGCGCACTAGAACCATAGGTATGCTGCTGTGCGCCGTTGGCGTAAGAGGGATGCAAGTGAGGCGGTGGTGGCAATCCTCCGAGTTGAGAGTTGGCGGATCTGGATAATTCTGTTTCGGCGGGTGCGGCCAAAGCTCCAGGTATGGCATATGGAGCAAGTCTGTTGCCGGATCGGTTTGGTGAAGTGCCCAGGTAACTGTTTGGCGACTGTAGTTGAAGGCCAGCCATATCCGCATTCAGAGCATCCATAGCCATCAAGTCCCATGTAGAGATGAGAGAGAGTGAACCTCCGGCGTCGCTATTCTCATCTGATGAGACCGATTGGCGATCAAATGAGAACTGCGGTGCCAGCGACACGATAGGTGGCTCATCTGGCATAAGCCGTTCAGTCTTCATGCTGGTGGGGGCTTTGTCGCCGTCGTGGACTGAACTGGGCACATCTCCCCCATATGTCCGACCAGATCGAGCCTCGCATTCGAGTAGGCCTCTGACCGTCGGAGTAGCGCCTCCATTCATGGATGACATGGACTCGACTTCACGGATATATGCCCGCAGGATGTCCTACAACGATAGTTCAGTCAGAGAGCTTCAGTCGGGACGTCTGGGGGGTAGTAATGCGTACCTTATGTTCGTCCAACACTTTAGCAGAAAATCCTTCCTTCTCAAGCTCGATCTTGAATTGGTGCCATAATCCATCGTCATCTGTCGTGAGGTTGCTGTTTCGGCGATTAAAGAGCCTACGTCCGATGATGTCGACCTTGTCCTTGATATTATCAAAGCTAGGTTGGTTGGTGTCAACCACACCATTCTGGCCTATATTTGCCGAGCCATCCAGCTGCACGAGATCCAAAAAGACATCGATGACGGCTTTTTCATGCGTCAAGGTAGAGTGAACAGCAGCTACGCTGTCGGCCATTCCCTCCACATAGTGGTCGTCAACATCTCCAAACCGGTCCAACACACTCTCGAGCTGCTTGAGGGCCGTTTCGGAGTCCTTCACAATACAGTGCAGCTGCTTCGAATACACAGACGGCTCTGACCGGTTGAGCAGGGAATCTGGGTCGGCAGCTTCGACGCGAAGGTGGCGCAGGTCAAGATGGAGCTGGCGGACCGCTGAAGCGACATCCGCCGAGAGGGAGGGGTTAGAAGCCTGCTTGGCGCGCACGTAGAGAGTTCTGGCAAAGGCATCGACGGCATCGATGTGCTCGACGATGACACCGCCGCTCATGGCTGGGGGTTTTAGGTGAGGGCTCTTCTTGGGACCGGAGTTTGACTTGTTGCTACGAAGGAGCGAGGATGCGATGGGATGTAAGTTGTGGAACGGGTGTTGGTGGATGTTGGCCAGCGGGAATGGTCTGTTAATAGGGTACCACTATTTGTTATGAAAAGGTCTAAAGAGAACGACGTGGAGAGAGAGAAAAGAAGAGAGAAAAGGCCGCTTAGGTCGCAGGAGACCTGACCCGTAGTAATAAATTCTGTTGGTCAACAGACTGGCTGGTTCTGTGGTTCGTTGTCCTCGTGATGGGCCGAGCTGACTTGGCAGATGAGTCGTGCGGTTGGTCAGCCAAAAAAAAAAAGGTGGTAAGATGGAACCACTGGCCGCAGCGTGCAAGTCTTTTCTTTCTGCTCTGTATTTCAGTATTGGATATATGTAAGATAAAATGCCCAGCGACTTTGTTAGGGATGATGGATAGGGACAGATGGAATGAAATGATTGTTGGAGGAGAGTGAGTGAGAGTTGGAGAGTTGGAGGACGATTGGGGAGGAAATAAAGAAAGACAGAAAGATCCATGGATACCTAGGTATTTAGGGCTGGAGACTATCCATTACCTAGAGAACTGGAGATGGATGCCGCTGTGGGTTCAATTCGCGGTGATGGATGCCGCCCAAAGCTCAAAGGCCCCAGGGCTGCCCCTCACCACCACCACCACCACCACCACTACACTTCCAGCAGTATCCCTGGGCCATGGATGCCTCGAGGCGCTGGAGCACGGCGGGCTTCAGGTACCGGTACAGGCACAGGGCCAGCAGCCGCACCACTGGAGTGTGCCGCCGCATCAGCCCTGGAGCCCTGGAAGGCATCCGTCAGGGCGTCAGGGGCGTCACATCACCCAGTCAATAATGGAAGCGGAAATCCACAGTCGCCGTCACCATCGCCATCATGCATCCGATTTCTTTCATTCATCAGGCTCGTCTCATCACACACATAATACGCCAGGTCCCTAAATTAGGTACATGTAGCCCGCAACACACCACCACGTTTCGCTTTTCTTCATAGATAGCAACGTAACCAGGAAATTCTCACGCCTCCTCTTGAGCCCATGGCCAGCCGAGTTTGTTTTGAAGCCGCCACCACACCCCCCCAGAAAGAAAACACCAAAACACAACTTTAGACAAGACAGCCTGTGACGTAGCCTGCCCGCCCATCGCCAGACCTCGCTCACTCATCTAGAGGCTAGCCAGGCCTCCTCCAGGGCTCCCACCACCCTCCCGCACGGCTAGCCAACGGGAATCCCTGCCTAGGTCGTGTCACTAAGCCCGATTATAACGGTTCGTCGGTTCATCCACCCCCAACACGGTCCAATCTAAGCTGGTCTGTCTGTCTGCCTGGGGAGGCAGCTGGCAGCTCTGCTACAAACACGCAGACTAGCCGCTGTCGCTGCTACACGCAAAAGATGGCACGCCGTTAAAAGCCTACAAGGACGCCTTGACATCGCCGCGTCTCAGCAACCAATATCCATGGATCTCTCTGTACGGAGGATGTACATCAAATAAGCAGTTGGTTACGTCAGGATCACCTCTGTGTGCCAGCTCATCTTTAATTTCTCCCTCTCTCCATTTACCCATGTATCTCTATACTCGTAAAGCACAAGTTGTTTTAGATAACCGATAGGTCTCGTATTGCTGTATCTGATTCTCACAATTTTTCCTCTTCACATCAGCTTTGCCACCAATAAACCCAGCGGCCTTTACCGGATACGATGTTGCATATATATACTATACGCTATAGCTATAGCTATACGTCCAGACGCGGCAGGACAGAACTGTCACGGACGACGGAGAACGGAGAACGGACTGCGGAGTTAGCAGGATATCCACACTTCCAGCCTCAACCGTCTCGGCGATGGTGAGGCTGTGCTCGCACGTTTTCTTATTAGGGACAGATACGTACAGATACGATACAATGATAGGCCAGCTGACATCTCATGACTCAAACTCCCTAATAACAGATTCAGCTACTTTTTATTTTAATTTTTTTTTTCTGTTTCTCTATCTGTCATTTCCCCGTCACCAGTGCTGCCTGCCTGTGGCAAGGCTATGATGACATGACCATCTCCTCTCCTCTCCCCTCTCACAACTCCCCTCATAAACAAACCCTCATATTTCAGTGGTGTAGGGCCATCCGCAGACACAGGACGCAGCACATGCATTATGAGCGACATGTGCATTGTTAGCCGGCTATTTGCATGCGGAAGCGCATAATTCTATTTGCCCTTGCCACCACGCGCTCTGCGACCCCTTTTATTACAGAAGAAGGGGTGGGTTCCCGATGGGACTTGTGCATGACATCCTTGATTATCTATAATAGCTTGCAGGGCGTTTTCATGGGCTGCTTCAGCGTCTGTGGAGGGGCGATTTAGAAAAAAAATGCACTACCAGAATAACCATGTGTAGCATTTATTTACTTATAATCAATCATCAATAGTCCGGGCTCCGGACTTCACATTCCCTAAGGCAGATCATGACAAGCACTAGACGGGCCGCGCTACATCGTGGCTAACAATCTAATTGTACCCGCGCTTCAAAACAGTTTTGTCTAGCATTCCTACTAGCTAGATCGAACTAGAAGCGCAGCAACCTTTCTCCCCAAGCTTAGTTCTGTATAGTGCTCTATATGTATGGTCATCACTATATCAAAAGTTATTATTTAGGCAACCAAGCCATCCCTCTTCCAGTCACCTAAACTTGCTTCTAGCGTCGTCCCTCTTGTTTTATATTCCCGCCTCCCTCCCCTCAGATTTATTAGTTCCATATTTGTACATACATTCTGTACATCTCGGTAGATGCATCCATCCTTGCGGCTCTGTGCGGTTTAACTCGAGCCTTTGTTATAGCTTCCCCTCTGTTATTAGCTTCTCATATTACCCCATTCGAGTCACCGACCTATTCAACGCTTGCTCGCCTTGCTTTTATATCCTCATCATCCTTTTGAACTTATCTCTCCTCTCGACTCGACTCATTCTTTCACATGTCACGGATATCATCCCCCGTTGGCCCGGTCGCCCTTATCATTCTCCTCCTCTTGCCAACTCATCCCACTACGTATCGTGCGTGACAACGCATCATCGTCATTCAATTTGTCTTTTGTACCGATACTTCAAAACCCAATTGCTTCGCATTTCCTTGAAACTAGAAAGACACATCATTGCGATAATCGGCCATCCGCCTGGTTTCGCCGCCCTCTAATTTGGCCGATCCCCCCGGGTTTCTCGCTGCGCATCCGCCCTTGTCGGCCACACCAATTGAACAAACACACCAGTCTGATTGACCAATTGCAGCCTTGCCACACCTGTATGACGGAAGACATCGTTTACACAAGGCGAGTCCAATGTACCCCAGACTGTGTTTTATTAATTCCTTTTCAACCTGCAAGACAGGCAAGGTACCTCGTGAGGCTCAAAATTCCGTGTAACCTCAAAACGCACAGTGATCCTTCCCTTCCACACGACCCTCACTTACATCGTTTACCCATTACCTCACACATGATTCATATTGCCTTGCGGTATTTGACTTTCTATTTTCAGGGCAGTCACAAGATAAGAGATTCTTAGTATAGTGTGATATGATATGTACAGTAATGATGAATGCCTCGTCTCTAATTCCGCTCCTGCAGCTCAACTCCGAATTATCTCCAAACAACCGCGTATAGCCGGTCATCACATAGCCCCTCCAGTGATATCCAGTCCAGGATGGGAGAGAAGCTCTCAACTCTCAAATCAAACCACTTTATTAAGCATGTGCTGATGCCAGTGGGCAGTGCTCGTTTTTATCGGGACATTCTGCCTAGCGTATCTCCTTCTTCTGATGTCGCCCTAGCTCTCTTCACCGGCTAGTACGAATCGAGCTTCAGCCGCACCACCACATCAGCAGGCTGTACCTTCTAGATGGATGTTTTGCAGGAAGTAGTCTCAAGTCCGATGTCTCATCCGGTTCCGCTGTTGCGGATAAGCATGCGGCTCAAATTGCCAACTTCTCCAAAGAGTACGCCTCCACCTTTTGACTGATCAGATGACCAGTCTCTCGCACGCTTCGCTGCACTACCTCGCCGCCCGACACCACCTTCTCCTTGGTAGGCAACTGCTTTGTTTTCAAGCCTAGTGGTAATAGTCGCGATTCCCGGTTCTCAAAATGTACCGAGATTGGCTTGTTGGTGTTCCACGAGGGCCTAGCCACGCCGTTCTTCTGCGCTGTCATGCCAAATCGGACAGCCTCACCGAGGACGCCGTTCAGGTATACAGCTTCCTCAATCCCTTCTAGTGCAGCTGTAACCTCTAATCTTAATGCCGTCAGAAAGTCTCCTGCCTCCGCCTTGTCTGCCCACGAGATGGCGTCATTGAACAACCATCCTCCTGCTCCGACGGCATCCAAACACCGCCCCAGCAGGTCTGATATCAAGGTAATGACTCCATCTGGCGGGGGCTCGTTACCCTCCGACTCAAAGCTCGTAGGGTCAACGTACAGAGAGGTCCAGGCTCCACGCAGTAATTCCACACGTAGCAGATATATCAGCGACATGATGTCATCAGTTGATACCGTGCTTCGCAACGCCTTAACTGTCGAAACAGCAGGCAACCTCCACAGCTTGGTAAAGGCCAGAGTCAATCCGCGCGATCGGATGCTAGAGTCGTCGCCCAGGTAGTGCTCTGTAACTGCAATTCGTCGTTCTAGATCATCCAAGTCCATCTCAAATTCATCGCCGCCGGCTCCACAGTGAGGCTCGGCCTTGAGCAGCTTGGTAGCCTCCAATTTGCCTTCAGGAATGAGATCCATGCTCAGCATCAGGGCCTTGATAGCAAGTAATAGCTCAACTTCGCCCAACGTAGTAGCCTGAATGTAATTCAGAAGCAATGTTAGAGAGAGGTCGGCATCAACAAGGCAATTGATCAGATCGCCGGCGATGGCTTGGTTTCCTGATGTCTCGGGTATCAAGTCATCCCGGAAAGCTGACTTCAAATTTGACAGGGTAAGATGGCCTGCAAGTACCAGGTATGTGGTGACGTTGCTCTCTGGCAATATCAAGCGTAACTCAGCCCTGTTAGTGTCATTCATGCTTCCGACATCCACCGCAAAGATTTGGCTGATGGCGTAGCTTAACCAACGTCTATCCACGGCGGGATAGGAGGAACTCTGAGCCAGCCACGCCCATTCAGGCAACTCCTGCACACCATCTTCATTCTTGGCATTATCACCGTCTGCTGATTCGGCATCTTTCTTGGATATACCAAATTTGTGACGCAATAACTCCTCCCATTTCCCCAAATCATTATCGGCCAGCAGTTTGTCGGCAGCCTCAGTCTCGGCCTGAAACTCTGCGAGGTAGGTTTCCGTTATCGTGCCGGGTACCAGGCGAGAAAATTCGAATGATGCCTCGCGCTTCAATCTCTTTGCTGGAACGTCGATTCCAGTACCTCTGCCAATGGAATCAATCAACAGGCCTTCCTTGCGTCGTTTACCGTGATTCTTAGGCGGCTCAATTTGTATAGACACCAAGACGTTATCTACCAGCGCCACAACGAGATCTTGGCTCCGCAGATAGTTGATGAGTTGGCAAGACCGTGGCAACGAGCCTTCCAAGGGCACTTCCGACCAGTCCAGTCGAGCTTTCGAATGAACAGATCGATACTGATAGTTGTAGAGGCCAATTGAATCAATTGAACAAGCAAGCACGAATGGTCTTGCAAGACGCGTAAAGCTTTCTGCGCTCTCCAACTCGATAGATGACTTAAGCTTTGGCACAGCCCCTGACAAATCGTAAATGCCAACGACGTTCTGCTGGAGTTGAAGCAAGGCCCCAGATTGCAAGTCAACGTGATACGCAGGCGGCTTGTCGCTTGGCTCATTGATAAAATTGCCAATTGGAGCCACATCAAGCGGAATAAGGTGCTGCATGTCCACGACCGAGGACGAACTCCCAGGCATCGCTGCTAGAACTATCAAGTGCCGATTTTCAACGCCTTGGCTAGAGCTTCGAGATACTAGGATAAGAATCTCAGGGTCATATTCGAGTGCTCTCGGTAGCGCACTGAATGCTTCAGGTCGATTTTTAAAAATGCCTTCCTTGAATTCAGCCATGCTTCCCGACAGCGCATGCTCGACATGAAAGCCAGTGAATGGTGCAGCAACAACATCCTGTAGCGTTGCTTTGGCTGAAGAGGTCCACTGAACTGCGAGGGACTGTCCTGATAAGCACACCAGCTCGCCATCCTCACACACGACAAGAAGATCCCGAATGGTTGCGGATTGGTTCGTGGCGCAAGAGCACGTCAAATACCTAACCTTAGAGGTCTTCAGAGTCTGCGTCAGGCTTGCCGAAGTAGTTTTCCCATCCCTATGAGCAACATCTTTAAACAAGGTAATCTTCTGAGACCCGCCGTCCCTAGTCGCTATGAAGGTATATCTCAACGCATCGGTGCTATCATTGCGACGGATTCTGACCGAGTAAGGCGCACAGGTGAAGGATTCTTGTGGGGGGATTGGATAGGAAGTGATGAGTCTAGATGCAGGTACCTATATCATTGTCAGCACCTTGTCATGGTATAAATCATAGATCTCGTACATCGTAAATGCTAGTTGTTTCTCCATCAACACCAACTACAAGCTCCGTGCGCTTCCTCTTCTTTTGTCCGTCCCGTTGGCCGTATACTTCCCTGGCTACAATGTTGCCTTCAGTGTGATCCAGAGGCTTCGGAAGAGTCGCCAGCACATATGGCTTGTGTATCCTGTACTCCGAAGCCATTGCGACTGGGTTTTGCTGGTTCAACACTCACAGTGATTCTGCGACTCAATCACTGGTGAAGCTCTCGACAAAAAAAAAAAAGTTGGAGCGGCCCGAACTAAAATCCGCTAGTGGGGTTTGCTTACCTAATCAATGTAGTGGGGTCGCGAGAGCAACGCGTGAAGGGTCACACCCCTGCTTGCATAGCGCACGCGTAAATGGAGGCTGCATCGACGCGTCGAGCGGATTTGATATCCGTCAAGAAGCTCTCTTCGATACGCTAATTCCGAGCTGACAACGACGACATATTCCACCTCTGCAGTCATTTGGAGACGGTTGTTTGGGGGGTTTGGTCGACCCAATTGGCCCTAGTCGTTGCTCTTTCTCTTGTGAAGCGACTACAAACGCCAGCACTCCCATTCAGAAATGACCTTGTTTACTTAAACTGAGGTATAAGAGAACCAAGGCTTGAGCAGAAGCGGGATCCTAATCTGGTTATTTCTACAGGCTGATATAACTCAATGGGACCAGTATTGGTCGCAACGATGGTCCAGGGAGAAGTTGACGACTCATCGACCACGAAACTCCACCCATTCTTCACGAAAAGCGATTATCCTGACTCACCGGTTCCTCAGATTACGCAGCCAACTGAAAATGCAGCAACAGCCAAGCCCGATGCCACATACGAGCAATCAACTCATAGCTATCCTGATGGGAGCTTGGGGCGTAAAAGACGCAAGACCGATGCTTCCCTGCCTGAAGATGATTCCGAATCAAAGAAACCTCGCCGTAAAAGGAAGAGTGCTGGGCAGCAGTTGAATGGGGCAATCCTAAGCCACCTCACTAAGCCAGAGCAGGAGAACCCGACAGCAACTGCTCCATCTGTTGAACAGCCTCACAGTTTTCCTACTCCGCCTTTGAGCGAGGTGTCTGCTAAACCAGTCGACGATGTACAGATTTCAGTCACCGCCGATCTTAACAAGCCACGGTATAATTCAGCTCAACAGCAAACTCCTAATTCTGCCCAGCCCAAGAAGGTTCTGAAATTCAATCCTAAAACTGGGACGCTGGGCTCGCCACCAAAACCAAAACCGGTCACTAAGCCGTCTCGTGTAGTTGTCATCCAATACGGCAGAGATGCTGAACAACGAAAGTATTTTGGCGACAGAATCACCAAAATACTTGAAGGGAAGCAGGAACTGCCCCAACCAGCTAAGAAAGAGTTGATTCGCGACGCCCAAATGAAATCCTCGCCGTCAAATAGAACCGAAAAACCAAGCACCACACATCCTTTTTTCGCCGGCAAAACCAAGCATCAGCCCGAGGATTGTAAATCAGACAACTCAGCCAAAAAGATATCAAGCGAAAGGCACACTGTCTTCATGTCTACACCAGTCTCTCCGAGGAAACCAAAAAACATCCTTGCTTCTGGGAAAGCCGTCCAGTTCAGTATCAGCTCAATGGGTGTCAAAATTCCTGGGGCAATGCATCCATTATGGCCAGCTCAGGGCATGGCACATATCAGGGGTAGAGACGAACCCGGCCCACAAAGTCGGAGGCGCGATAGCAGCTTTCGTTCGAGGAAATCGAAGGGTGCAGCTATCGCCGTACCTTCCTCTCAGACCATCCTAACACACCTTATAGATCATATCAATTTCACGACGCTACGAAGTAGCCTTCCCAAAGATGAAAATTTTACGGCAGTGCCCAGCGAATTGCGTCTACCACAACGGCATTTTGAGAGTGGTAAAAAACTCCAAAGACGAATTCGGTCACAGTTACGGACACGCTTTCCCAATGCATCTATCCTGGAGGAACAAGACATGAGCGCTGATGAGCTAGCACGGGAAAGGCCCTCAAGGGCTCATCCAGCCATTGACCGACTTTACAGGACACTAATCAGTCAATTGTCAGCGTATGATAGGTCATGCTGTGAGAGCCTCTCCTGGGTGCAAAAGTATGCTCCCTCCACAGCGGCCCAAGTCCTACAGCCAGGCAAGGAGGCAACCTTACTTAGCAACTGGTTGCAAACTCTAAGGGTCCAGGCAGTAGAAGCGGGAAGCTCAGAATGCGACAAAATCAAGGGGAAGGCTGATGGTGCTCCCAAGAAGAAGAGAAAGAAGAATAAGCTCGACGACTTCGTTGTGGACAGTGATGATGAAGATGATGAGATGGACGAAATTTCGGATGACAACGAAGACTGGGAGGCCACATCTGGCTTCAGGCTGCTCAAGAAATCAGTCATGCGCAACATTGAAATGACGGGCAGAGGCCCCAAGGACCAGGGGCGGCTGAAGAACACCATTCTTCTAAGCGGGCCTCATGGGAGCGGCAAAACAGCAGCAGTTTACGCTGTCGCGAAGGAGTTGGAGTTTGAAGTTTTCGAGATTAATTCGGGCAGTCGCCGGAGTGGTAAGGACATCCTAGAAAAGGTCGGCGATATGACTCGCAACCACTTGGTGCAGCATAACCGTACTGAATCGACAGCAATTGATGAAGATGAAGTAGCCGAGGACATCAAATCTGGAAAGCAAGGCATGATGACCACCTTCTTCAAACCTAAGGGGCCGATCCCGAAGAAGAAACCTCAGCCGAAACAACCTCAAAAGGATACTGAGAAAGAGGCGAAAGCTCCACCTAAGAGTCAGAAGCAGTCGCTCATTTTTCTCGAAGAGGTTGACGTCTTATTCGAGGAAGATAAACAATTCTGGACCACCCTGGTGGGACTCATTGCTCAATCAAAACGGCCATTTATCATGACTTGCAATGATGAGAGCCTTGTTCCGATACAAAATCTGAGCCTACATGGCATTTTCCGGTTCTCGCCCGCTCCTACCAGTCTGGCTGTAGATTTATGTATTCTTATTGCTGCGAATGAGGGCCATGCTCTTCAAAGATCTGCCGTCGATGCTTTGTACTGCTCTCGCAATAACGATCTCAGGGCCACTATCACAGAGCTGAACTATTGGTGCCAGATTGGAGTAGGGGATCGTAGGGGTGGGTTTGACTGGTTCTACCTTCGATGGCCTAAAGGGTCCGATCTTGATGAGCAGGGTGATGTTGTCCGTGTCATCAGCCAAGATACCTATCAGAAGGGCATGGGCTGGGTCAACCGGGATTCCATTGTCGTTACTGAGCCTCTTGAGGCTGAGGAAGAAGTCATGCGACAAGTTTGGGATTCTTGGGAGGTAGACGTCGGCGATTGGTGCGATACTGTCAACATGGGAGCTTGGGCTACAGAGGAGACCAAATCCTATCCTTCCAACCTGGCATCACTAGATGCTTATGCCGATTTCTGCAGCTCCATGAGTGACGCAGATATTTACTCCAGTGGTTCTTATGGGACCAAATTGCAAGAGACAATAGATCCGACATTGCCTGATATGCGGGACAACATAAGGGAAGACTTTATCCTAGGTCTAGTTCCACTCGATGCAGACCCTCTAATACGCCAGGTCTCGCCAAATGCTACCATATCTACATCAATCAAATCACTCGCACGATCGAGGCTACAGTCCGTCACTACTCAGTGGAGCAAGGATGTTGAGAATTCACAACTACGATCAGTTGACGAGAGACGGACAACTTCCATTCTCGACTCCTCCTTCAGATTCGATGCCCGTCAGATAACACGTATGGATCTTGCCCTTGCATTTGATCCTATCGCAGTAGCCCCTAGAGGAGCCCCAACTACACACCTTGAGCCGTCAGTCTTCGACCGAACCACGAAAGTCATTGTTCTTGATGTCGCGCCTTGGGTGCGAGGGATCATAGCTTATGAACAACAACTCATGCAAAGACGATTGAAGCTCAGCAATCTGCTGAGCGAAGGCGGTAAGAGAAAGCGCATGCGAAGCACGAGAAGTGCGATGTCAGCCTTGGAGGGTGGAGAACGGAGGACAACTCGAAAGGAGCGACACTTTGGCGATTCTCTAAGCACACCACATGTCATGCGGACTGCAGGAGACAAGTGGACAAGTCTGATCTTGGACGATGGAGTGAAATCTGAGGCTGATGAGAGTGCTGCTCCAAGTAGCCCTTTGTCAGATGAGTTATCATCACAGTAAGGCATTTATGTATAGATCATTCTACGTAGCTCACGGGCGCTTTGATTGGCATGTTTTGGACCATTTACATAGCATTAGAATAGATACGAGAGCCATTGTGGGCTGTCCTTGCACATGACGAATGTCACTAGACGAACCCAATCCCCATTTCCCTTGTGAGAATTGCCAAGTTCCTGCGTTGTACTAGTGAAACCCCAACGTTTAAGTTGCCCAAAGTATTGCATATTTTTCTTAGGGGCTCAGATGATGTTAAGATGCAGTACCGGGCATAATGACTCGCTTGTAGACACGGGACAGGTTCGCCCACAACAACTACATCAACAATATCGTATCGGGCATTCATCTATTTTCAAATTAGATAGCCAATCGTTATTAGTTTCCTATCAGATCACATCATATGTCTATATCTTATCAATCTCGCTACAGGATCAATTTCTTATGGCCCTACCCTGCATATCACCATACAACCGAGATATTTCGTCTGCTTATTTCTTAGTTTTAGGTTAATTTTCTTGTAGTATTATGAACGAGTTTTCATATTAATGTAACCCGGGTCATTATGAGTCAATTGAATGGTTTGTGTAGCAACGTAATGCACTCTCTCGCTTCTCTAAGAAACGAAGCTAAACCTCACCTCATCTTAGGCGCGCACAACGCTATCAAGAAGTACTATAAGTTGGACACAGAATTCAACAGACTACGATACTTCAGTTTCCCAGACCAATGAATCTAGACCTTTCCATTCAACCAGAAAGAGTAAAGCTTACATTATGTAGAACAGAGATAATCTGAACACGCCACGTAGTAACTCTAGCCACCACTCTGTAAATATAGAAAACACTACAAACCTCGCATCTTATTTTCTCTCTTAGAGCCTCTATGCTGCCTATTTGACGTTACATTATTTAACTAACACTGTGAAGTAAAACTATATACTGTTGAAACACAGCGTCATAATCTCCGTGGCCATTTGAACTCGAGTTGGAATGCTAATCCTCAAAGAGAATAAAGTCATGAACCCTGCAATTTGGCTATACTACGTCCCTAAAATCATAAGCAATGTCCCACACCATAGAAGGACTACAACAGTTCACAAGGTACTTCAATATTCCCAGTCTCAAGTCCAAGGAGCCCACATCCCTGTCCCACTCGATCAAGAATCACGCTCGACACCGGGCCTCCGCTGAAAGAAACCAATCGCTATCTCGCTATTGATCTGTATGCGCACTATCTATTTGTTATTCTGGGCAATGAAGCTTATTATCACATGGCGGCTAAATTGGATCCTATTTAATGTAGCCATCCCAGCTGCGAAGCTCCAAGAACCCAGAGCTCGCCTCCAACACGTAGGCTATAGGACTAGGTCAATGATATCTCTAGCAAGTATGATATATTTAAAATGGTCATCTCAACCATGTGGCTTTTATCTAGGACGAGACCGCGTATCGGAGGCTGCACTAGTAAAAGGCCAGTTACCCTGATGCGACACAAGCATAGACACGTGGATAATCTATATTCTATTCTATATGATACACTTTCTAGATCCCGACCTAACATCTTAAAACAAGGAACAGGAGTCATCGTAAGTGGATGAACAGTGTTAAAAGCCCCTATTTTTATCGACATAGCTTATTCAGGCACCCAAGCGAGCACAGCAAATTTAGCCCCCCTCGAAGCAAATACGCATTTCGAGAGTCACAATTCATATTATCCGTTCTGCCTATTTACACTTGACGTCTCCTCATTGAGATCCGTCGGCTGCCCATGAGACAAAGGCGATAGGCAGCTTGGCTCCCAATGAGCGATGCCTTTATTCGGTCCTCGACTTAATTTGAGGCTGGATCACAAGTGAAAGGACCATGGCAGTCAGCTATACCAAACATGATTCATATGAATTCAACGGGGTTCTCCTTTGTACAACTGAGATGTGACCAAGGCCTCGTTACAGTCAAACATGCCCTTCGCTTCACCGCAAGTCACTTCAAAACTCGACATTTGACCTCGCAAACAACTCCCTGCCCGAAACAAGCCACCCCCTCAAGCCCTCAAAAGCAGCCCCAAGGCGTCGAGAAGCGAACTGCCATTTTACATCGACTCACACCCCCTAACTCCTTAACACAGCTCTCTTCCTTTTTTTGTTTTGGTTTGTTTTGCACAACAGCCTCATCTAATCCACAAGTCTCGCCAGCCCAACCCCATCATACAACGGCAGCAAAAACGTCTCCAGCCGCTCACTCCTCACCAACGCCTCGTTGAACTCCCGCATAGCCACAATATCCTTATCGGTCTCATACTCGCTTTTCTGCTTCAGCCTCCTCTCCGGATCCGAGTGTGGATTATGCTCGCTGTCATCCGCCACCAACGCCCTGCGGAGGACATTGTCAGCAATGATGATGCCGCCGGGACGCAGCAGACGCGTAGCTGATCCGGGTTGCGAGTTCGCCAGAATGTCCTTCAGGTAGCTGGGGTAGCCGGACTTTTGAGCATCAATGAAGATGAGGTCATACGGTTGATCGAGCGTCAGAGTCGAGAGACTTCGGTTTTTTTTATATCTAGGTCAGCATATATGCTCGGACACACATCAATCCCCCGATTACATAAAAAGAAGTGAAGGCAAAAAAAAAAAGAAAAAAAAAAGGCGAATTTACGTCTCAAGGGCATCCCCCTGGATGATCTCAACATTCTTCACGCCATGTCGCTTAAACGTCTCATTGGCGATCCCAGCATACTCCTCCGAGAACTCCAGTCCCGTCACTTTACCATCTGCTCCAATGGCATGGGACCAGACCAGCGCCGAGTAGCCGACAAAGGAGCCTATTTCCAATACACGCTTGCTTCCAAAAGCCCTTGCCAGAAAGACGAGTGACTGTGCTTGGAAGTCGGAGATCATGTACATGGCATAGGGGTGGTTCTCCTCCACCCATGCGTGATAATCGACAATGTGCTTTGGCAAAGCCGTGGAGTGCTGCGCTGCGTAGGCCGTCACATTGGCAGCCACTGTCTCGTTGGGATAGAGAGCAGTGGAAGTCGTCTTCTTCACCATGTCGAATAGATTATGTAGAATTGGGAAAAGAAATATATGGATAAATCACTCGGCCTTGGCTAGAGCTTCGTCACAATGGTGATCCAAACGATGCGATTCGCGTCAGGAATATATTTCTCTCGCTCTCTCTCTCTCTCTCTCTCTCTCTTTAACATGTCCAAAACCCCTCACGAAGGCGTCAGTAAAAGCTGCGTCACTCGGGGTTGATCGAATTAGCCGCCCTCGGAGCTCCGACCCCGATCGCGGAGTTTGACACTCCAAAGGAGCCCTCTTTCATCAAGATGCCAATGAAAGCCAACTTTCGTAAACCGGGAGTATAATGCGAAGCATTCGACCATAGCTCATCACATCATTCTTGCAGAGAATCCCGTTTCACGGCCTAGGCTGCATTGTGTGGAGAACAGACAGTCCTCAGCGAGGTTGTTGCTATGTTGGAAGCACATGTGAGCGGTCCGCCTCAACGTCAGCCAGGCCATGTGCAATAGTGGGCAACCAGCATGCCGCCGTCGTCAACCCCGTTACCGAGACAGCTGAGGGGCTTGCGCATAGTTGGAGGAACCATTTGCGGTGACGGGAAGTCCCACAAATGAGAGAGTATGTTGGAGCATGTTGAATAAGAATACTATACAGCTTCGCCGCCGGATCATCATACCTATTTCTACATCGACCCTGGCGACTAGCTGGAGTGTAGGTGGTTTAATGGTTAAGTCTCAACGGACGTGACGACCTATTACGTAGTAGTGGTTAGCCACAGCTCAGGTATGTATGTAGTAAGCATACGGTGAGGAGGCAGCAGTATTCCAGTCTATTCACGCCTCAAAGTCGCATCGATGGCCATTACGGAGGAAGAAGTGACCTCTCAGTTAATGGAAGAAGAAACATTCTACCTGCCTTGTAGTCTGTAGTCAGCGTAATACTAACTGGCTCATCATCAGCGAAGTGGATCATATGGACATACTATACATACATAGGCAGAACTTGCGGAAGACAGCAGCTTCGTATGTACATGTATGTATGTATGTAGTCCAGAACAACACTGGGAACTATGGTACTCCAAGCCAAGAAGAGATGACCCCGTTTCCGTGCACAAGCAATGCCTGGAAGTCAGTCTGGATCAGATCGACAAGTTAAACCTGTCTAATAAAAGGTCTTCAGTCTCCTCTTGATTGAGGGATTGCCTGGCCGAGCGAGTAATGGTGATGCAGAATGGAACATGGCATTCAACAGCACTTGGCATGTCGACGAGCCGCTACTGGCATGGATAGACGGCGGATTCGTCCACCAAATGCACCTCTAAGCCCAAGAGAGCAGGGACCGCCATCCCGGCGCTTCCCCCCCTGCCGTGCCACCGGAACGCTCTGAGGCCGGGGGGGGCGAATGGAAGCAACTCAAAGCCGCTTAGGCCTAAGCGGAGAGTGTCAAGACCACCCGCCTGAACTCCGATGATGCCGTGATCAGTTGGTTTAGTTCCAGGGAAGAGGAGCCTTTGAAAAGGAACCACAGGCTTGGAAGGGGATCGATCACCACCACAGCCGTGGGTGAAGGGGGAGGGCAGAGGGGGAGACGGCATGTCAAAATGAAATGATGAGAAACACGACCAATCTCCATCAGAGCCAAGCGGCGTGCTGTGCTGTGTGTTATCCATCCACCATCCAACCGAATCTAACGGGCGCTACGCTATTATTACCCCCCATATCTTTTTTTGCCCTCCCATTGCCTGCTTCATTGCCGATGCAAGGAGGCCCAAAAGAGGCTTGCGGCAAAAAAGGGGACTTTGAGACTGGGCGACAAAAGAAGCAACCAAAAAAGCCGAGAACGCGGGAGAAGTTTCGAAGCCATGCCAACACTGGCGCACGCAGAACCAGTGCACAGCTTGAACAATACTAGATGATTGTGCTAAATTGCCTAAGGAAAAAGACGGCTTGTCAGTAGTTACATGCTGAACAAGGTGATCAGATCACTTGTCAATCTATCCCGAACGAAAAGAAAAGAAAAGAAGAAAAAGTAACACACCTACACCATGACCATGACGCTGGTGTTGAAGGAGCCGCGTACCACATAGGTATGACTCGGTATATCAGAACATACATATGTACGTATGTAAATCCTAGATGATTCACTTGATACAGCAACCATGTCCCTCTCCGCCGCCGTCTCCACGTTTTCTGTTGGCGTAGCATGGTAAAACCCACATTTGCATTGCATTGCACTTGTTTGACGCCTCGCCTCCCAACTTTGGAGGGCGGCAACTTACACGAGGGAAAAGCGCGCTGGAAATCCAACTCAGAGGGGCCCGTCATCCTCGTTTAGCTAGGTTAGGCCATGACTACATACATACGATGAACGTACAAAACGAGGCAAAGAAGCAGGAAGGCAGGTAGGTGCCTTGTTGATGGGATCAACTTCATGTGGTGTATCTGAGGCCTTTTCTCTTGCTGCTGTTGATGCTGATGATACTGCGATATTGCATGCGGTTCTTCCGCATTCGAGCTGTCGTCTCGCCGATATCTTGAATAGGAATCTAGGGCGGTTCCAACTGATTTTGTTTGACTGGCGGACGCGACCTCGCATTGACGGAGCGCGCTCACCACCCAGGGAATCAAAAAAAAAACCTCACAAGAATCAAACTTGGCTGAAAGGGGCCATTTGATTGTTGGTTCCAAATTTGTCTGCCTCCTCCCTCCCTCCGTCGCGAACCCCCTCCCTTTGTGCATTTCGTACAGGTATCCATGGATACTATACTATACAGCAAGTACAGTAAGTACATGTCCGCCCATCCTCCGTACAGCAAGCCGGGACGCTGCAAGGACCGCCTTGGAGCTCAAACAGCAGCGAGAGTATACTATACGTATACGTTAACTCTACGTACGTATTTACATATCATATCATATCATGCATGCATGCTGGACACCGAGATGGGTTCGGTATCTGACATATCAGCGCCCCCCGTATCAGTCTGTCCGAATTGCCCGGCCGGCTGGAAATCAAGAATAGCCTCAACGGATTTAGTCAAGGCTAGTTTGTGGTTGCGCCTTTGTCGATGGTTTCGCATAATAATCAGTGCATGTAGGCAGGCGTTCAGCTTCACCAGTAACGGTCGATTACCACCACCATCGCCACGGCAAATCCTCTCTACTCACCGGGTAATGTTCAAAACAAATGCATTTTGCCTACCCGGCTCCTAGCGAGGGCTGTAGTACGTACTGTACACGACTAGTACATCCATACTGTACTCCCGTTGCTTTGGGACATCCATACCCTGTCTGTCCTGCCATGCAAAACAGAGCAAGCAACCCTTGTTGAACGAAAATGGGTTCTATGGCGACTTTTTTTTTTTACTATGCATTTGATTTTAGCCCCAACGCCAAAATGGAATCGAGACTGATGCCCTGTCTGCCTTTGACTAGTGGGACAGTGGCTTGAGAAGATGCCGAATCTTTGTCACACAGACTCATTCCCAAACTCGACCTGTGAAGGCAAGTGATTCATTCAGAAGGGAGGTGGAAATGTATCCCGAAAGAGGGGATGCATATTATTACCTACCTATGGAGAGAAGGTATCATCTGCAAGAGGGTTTCTATGTATGTATTTCCAGTCGAAATGGAAACTGAGTATTATCGCATCACAAGGAGATGCCAAAAAAATATGGTCAGGAATAGGATTAGCTCCATAGTGGGACATTGCCTCTTTCGGACAGTCTAATTCTCTCAAGATACATGCTATTTTCACCCACTAACATGCTCGTCACGTCCCATCCCATCCTATGTTTGTAGGTATGTATGTACGACACTTTGACGATGCACATCACACAGCACATAAGGTAGCTTTCGGCACTCTCCATATATACCTTGGACAACACACATTCCCTAGCATCACCATTACCATCTCATCTCATCTCATCTCATCACAAACAAATCTAACCCAAACGCCCAATGAAGAAAAAGAAAAGAAAAACCAAGCGGAGTGTCCATCTCCCGGAAACATCAAACACTTCGTCCAGAAAAAAAAAAAAAGATCGCCCTCTACTTACTATTCATTCACCCCTCCAGTCGCCGACGTGGCAAGCGAGAACCCCGAGCAAAAAACCACCGTCGTTTGTGCTATGTATGTATGGTATGATGAATGATGAATGGGGCTTGAAAAGCTCTATATCCTCGGCCAGTTACTTACAACTAGCTAGTACCAAACAACAGCCTCCGAGAAAACTGGCCAATCCAACCTCTTCTCATTAAGTCCACTCTCTGGATTTCGGCACCGAGGACCAAAAACAAAAAAAAAGATTGTCCATCTTGGCATAGGTTAAATCCGCTTTTTTTTTTTTTTTTTTTTTTGGTTGGCGCCCCTCACCAGCATCTGCAATGCCTATTTTATTAATAATCCACCTGTTCAATTTACACACGATCATGCCATCATCATCATCATTGTCATTGTCATAAGCAGCAGTAGGTAACCCTCACAAGCATATCAGTTGCCTGGCATTGCCATCATCGTCATCCAGCGCCGCCCGATCCACACTCCACAGGACTCGTCAGTCACCTGAAGGGCTAGCTTGTAAATACTGGGAGTCTGACTTGCAGTCGCTTTGATACATACTGGTACATACATACCTAGGTACATGATTAACCATTCAATGTGCGTAGCCTATATGATAACAGGTGCTAGTCAGTGACAATACTACCTACCACTTAAAAAGAGTCAGCTGTATATCAAGTTATTAACTAGACTACAAATAAAATTCCATTATATGACTCTGTCAATACGAATCGTTCAGTACCAGCCCAAAATCCAACATCATATCAATAATGTCTGCCTCATTCAAATCAGGTTATCGCACCGCCAAGGCAAACATCTCCATATATTCCAAGGCTTGCCTTCCAACCCACTCATCAAGGCAGCATAATTGGTACCATGGCCAAAGTATCCAAAATAGTACCTTGGACACCAGCCTCACCTCAACATAAGAAAAGGCCCCAACTTTATTGGCCTCAACTGGCCAAACGCTTCCTTGCCATTTCTATTGCCCGGCTCCGGCTGCCAAGCAAAACATATAGATGAAAAAAAATTGCATGTGGAATTACGCCTCGGTGGACCTAGACTTTCTTGTCTTCCTCGTCGATGATTCGACCATCCCCCCACCGAAAAGGTAACTCAAAAGACGACCATTAAAAAAAAAAACAGCCATTAAAACCATACCATTAGGCATCTCTTTTTTAATCATTATTTATTTCCTTTTTCAGCTTGTTTTCAGTGCTAGTCTACCTCGTCCCATCTAAACCTTCACTAACATCTTTGGCTCGCCTCTCACTACTAGTACTTAGCGTTTCCACTTTCCCCGGTGAAGTGGCTACATGAAAACCCATCTACAGTCTTACGACTCATGCACCCCAATAACTTGCTCTAATAGTCCAAGAAAACCAAGTCCAAAGACACTTTTCGTATCGATGTTTAAAAGCCCAAGAAGAATAGCTACCTGTAGTTCTGTATAGCTTAGGCAAGCCCTCGCCAACCAATAGCGTTAAGGGAGCGAGCAACGACCATGCATTTCCATTCAATCTCAAACAACACCCTAACATAAGCCAGAAGAGAAAAGAGACACTGCAACGTACCCGACTGTTCCATTTGCCGAAATGGTGATGGCAACACAGAGAGTACAGAACTCCGTAAATACCTTGCCTAGACCAACGATACTGTGGGCCGCGGCTGTTCTAGTGGCACGGAAAACAAGGGCTATTTTTTCCCCCTCATCGACATGGGGATGAGCAAACAAAATGCTAACATTCCACTGTTGCTTCAATCGCTTCAATCAGACACTCCCTTTTGCCATGGATGGGTAATTTTTCGGATCTTCCAATGCTGGTTGGTGTGTGTCTGCTCACAGTCTCATTCAGTTCAGGCTGCTGCCAACACGCCCCTCCTTTGCTCTAGACTCTTTCCATTTGCCGCTGAAAATTCGAGATTCCTTTAGCTAGAATTGGCTATGATTCCCACCTTTGTGGATGGGATGCCTGTACGGAGTATCTTGGGGCATGTAAATGCGACTTGGCGTGGTTCAATTTCACAGACCTTGTAAGTCAATCCGTCATCACTATTCCCCTGATACGAGTCATAATCGGGGGAGGTTGAGACGGAGAAAGAGAGAGACAGATAGTATGGAATCGCCGCCTTTCTCTACTCATACGTCTGAGTCTCGGCTAAGGGGTTTCAATGTTTGGTGTTTGGTATAAGTCGTTTATTAGCGTCGTTCATCCAGCATTTGCAAGTGGATGATGTCTCGCCTATCACGAGCCGTCTTTTCTCGTTGTTCCGTCGTGTCCCAGCCGCCGGATATGGAGGCTCCGGGCCGCTGACTTAGGTACTTTGCGATAGGTGTTTGTCGTTTAGATACTGCCCCGTGTCGGGATGCAAATCCAGTTTTTACGCCAAACACGGCAAATACCTTTTGTCATGGTTATAAGTCTCGAAGCACGAGGCGGCTGATGATGACCACAAAGTCCAAGGTATCATTAATTCCTTATCCGGCAATGCAACCACCATTCAACTCATCGGTTGTCATTGGGGGACCGAAAAAAAAAGGAAGCAAATTCTACAAACCCAGCTATCCTTGTCTATTCTACCTGCACGTCCGTTTCAGCAATTGGAGCAGGCGCGCGCCGTTTCGGGTCAATTGCCCTTCGCTTCGTCACATTAACCTCTCCAAGATTCTGCCTCCTAGCATTCACGACCGAAGCTGAGAATGGCTTCTCGGTGATTGGATCATAGAACAAGGCCTGAAGCCGCGTTGGAATCATGGCGGACACTGCCTCGCATCCCGCCATCCTGTGTAGCTTGCCGCGACGCTGCAGCGTGAAAGGAGTATTCGCTTCGGTCATCTCATCCTTCAGTGCTAATATAATGTGTGCAAGGGAGCAGGTAGTATCACAGATGAGACGCAGCAACGATTCAACCGTTGGTCCTGCACCTCTCCTGGAATTGTCCCGTAATCAAATGGAATTTTTTGATACCTTTCATCATAATGTTGCTCTCATGCATGTCTAGACAAGATTTCTGGGCATTCCAATGATAACAAAAATCGGGGCCTCACGAGTAGAGAGATCCTGGTATAGTGGCTGCCCCGAAGTAGGACGTGATCTCTACGAATCCAACTCTCTGGTTGGATGTCGACACACCATGTGTCTCCCAGGAGATACATGGGAATGACCTCGAATGCAGACAGACAAAAAAAAAAAATGACACCCATTCGTCAACCATGCGATCCAGGCGGTTCTGATCGACAATACGGTGTCCTAGTGGATCTTCATCCAGGGATTTGCTGGAGCGCTGGAGGCGTTTGATGACTACCAAAGAAGAATAAGAAAAAAAAGGAGGCTGCAATGCAGATACGGAGAAACGTGACTGGTATGGTCCAGCCCCAGTTCGCCAGGCCGCGTCTTTCTTCTCTCCATCTGTTGGCGGCGTTGAACAAGGATATCTAATACGTCAGGTGCCTCCCGTTGCGGCGCCACCTGGGACTCGTATTGTACACACATATCTCTAAATGATAATCATGGGTGACACTCAGCTGGTGCATCCACTTGGAGTCGTTCCGTTAAAGCCGTCTTGGTTGCACCATCTTGACCAGAGCTGTGCCGTCTCAATAGCCAGGGCTGACTGTGCTTTGATTTTATTAGCACCTGAATCCTCCAGCCAGAGCTCGGGACATGCCCAACTACAGTCGAAGGCGCCTGCGAGCAAAAGTGGCTAAGAGTCTTAGCGGTGCCCACCAGCAGCGAGCAAACGCCGTCTGATGCACATATCAGAAATCCATGCAAAAACCAAAAGGCAGAAGAAAAAGCGGGTGCGGGCGGCGGGAAAAGCGCTGTTTTTCTGATGAGATAGACCCTGTAACCAAACCGTAACCGGTCCGGATGGTAGCAATCCAAGGCCACGAGTGGCGCCAATCCAGAGCGGTGGCCCAACCAAAAGGCGTCTGATCACCTCACCTCACCACCACCGGGCAGAGGACGCGCAGTCTGAGGCGCGCAAGCGTGTTAAGAGGGTCATCAGCCGAATTGGAAGGGCAACTAGATCACCCTGAGTTATGCCGCCGAAGGTCTCAAAGGATACTCAATCGGCAGCCAGCCAGCCATACAGTACGGAGTACGAGGACTGGGAAAACGCTCCTTGGGGCACCGTCTGGGGTGAATGATTGGTGGATGGCTGTAGGTCGCAGGACCAGGCAGGTAGCCGCAGGATGATGAAGGGAGCCTGAGCTTTTGAAACCCCCAAGAGAGC
Organism: Sphaerostilbella broomeana; assembly: GCA_930272545.1. NCBI lineage: Eukaryota > Fungi > Ascomycota > Sordariomycetes > Hypocreales > Hypocreaceae > Sphaerostilbella > Sphaerostilbella broomeana. The sequence goes on from CAKNET010000042.1 coordinate 122,280, forward strand.
CACAATCTAATAGAGCTGTCTCTGGCTCAGATGTCTGTGACTCTGGTTGCCGTGTCGGCTTCCATCATGGGCACACCACAAGAGACGAGGTGGAGGGTGCTGAGTAACCAGCCTCACTGTAATCTCAAGCTGTAGCATTGGCGACCAATTGGAGCTAGTGTGTTAACGGTCCATGCAAGCACTTAATACTCGTGTGGTAAGTAAGGAGGACAGGCACAATTGCTAGGTTACTGATAACCTATAGCACCGACATGTATGCGCATCTGTACTAGTACATACTAAGGGTAACGAAAGCGCCAGAATGATGCACAACAAATAATTACCTAGTGTTTTTCATACATATCTGCATAAATCGGCTGTCATTTAACACATTGTTATTCTAACAATATCTGAATGTGGGTAGTTCTCTGTGCTGAAAGCCGCCGTACTACTCCATAGTTGTCATATACCTATAATCAGTAACGAGGGTAGAAGTGTCAAATCACAACTCTTCTTTTCCCAGCTCTCGTTTCTGTTGCAGATGCGTCGATCGGGTTGGCATCCTTTGTGCTCGACGGAACATGCCGTCTGTGACTGAGTGAAAGCTTTTGTCCACATTCATAAATCATCGCGATGTCTCCCTCTTCGTTTCTGGGTCGTCATATCCTGGGCTTGAAATGTATCGACTCGGCGCACGCAAAGCACGCCGCAGCGCTAGGCGGGCCAGAGAAGCCAGATGACAGGCCAAGAAAGGACTGGGGGTTGGCGCCGTGACGTTTCGATCCCTCGGACTTGATTCGATGGCGCGGTCCCCAGCACCCACACATCTTTACATGCTCTTCATCTTCATAGTCGGCGACGGTCGAATATCAAATTCATGCTGTCAATGCCGGTGCGAATGAGTGAAGTCAATCCGTTGAAACGAGGCGCTGAGCACGGTTGAGCCCAACGGGCCACAGAGGGAACAAGCGAGGAATCGAAGTGGAGACCCTTTCGGGCCAGAGAACGAAGTATTCCGTCCACCCTCTTGCAGGCGCACGCCTCACCTCACTGGTGGAGGACCAACGAAATACCCCAGTGCAGGGCCGTGCAGGCATCTGCTGAAATGGCTTTCGTCTTCGCTACGAGCCTCTGCAGTGGGTCGTTTGATCTTGGCCAAACGCCATACAGGGCGGCGGAGCTGTCGCGGCTTGCAGCACGACGCACGCAGTTGTACCTTGGCATCCCGACATTGAACCGCCCGTCCGCTTGTTGGATGCTAGAATCTTTTTTTTTTGTCAGTAGACCTCCATGCTATGCCACTAGTTGTATGAACAGACCAAGACGGCTCACTCGCCCTGTGTGCATATTTTTGGTTTCGTCTTGGCCGGTCTATGTTGTGGCAGGCAAGAGAAGCGTGAGAATAGACCCCAAAAAAAACCAATGTCAAACTCCATCTGGTGGCTCAAACCTAAAACTAAAAGTAGCGCCTGGATTTCTAGGCACTGATTTCCCATCCAGAGTTCTCGGGGTTGGCTTTTCCTCGGCGACTTTGAGCAGTGAATAGCGGATACCTGGGGTTGCCGCAGGGGTGTTGCCGCGTAAGATTTTCTCTTCCAGGTCAAGCAAACGCCTGTATTTGCTGGGGAATAGTGGTACTCTAGGTTGCAGTTACGGGCTACCTCGAGTAAGATGGACGGGAGCAACAATAGCAACAGCAGCCGCAGCGGCCACATTACCTCATGAAATTGACGAAATGCTATGGTTAGGTACCTAATGCATCTTTCTCGCTATTCACACAACCTATGTATAGGTATTCTCATCATGTACGCAACATGTATGGACGAACAGCCCCCTTTGGCAGGTCAAAAGGGCGCTGCTAAAATGGTCCAGGCGGTTGTTCCGGGGCAATGTCACCATGTCCCCCCTTCAGAAAGAAAGCGCCGTGTCAGCTGGCGGGCGGGCTTGTTGGTCGCTCCTCTGCAGGGGTGTTGTTTGGGCAAGCTGGCCGAAGCATTGAATCAAATCCAGTAGGCTGTGGCGTATTTCGAGGCGACGTGAAGGGCAAAGGGAATGAATGTCCCAACCTAATAATAACACGATGGTAGAGTGACGAGTCTGCAGTTTGCGCCGGGCCCATGTTGCTGCAGGGGAGGAGGGGCCGCCACCAGCTATTTGGGTTGGCTTTTTCTCAGTCCCAGCTCGACAAGGCTTCGAAATCCTGGATCAAACTCCGTGAGAGTCTGTCTGTCTTTATCACTAGTGCGAGGTGGGATGAGATGAGATGAGATTGGAGTCGACGCATACTGGCACTATGTGTGTAAGAGCCTACCAACAAGGAAGTGTTAGACATTAACACGCAGCTGATGTCTTGTTCCCGTTGTTTTCGTTGGGAAAGGAGTATTGTTATTTTGAATGATGCTTTCGCACAGCGGGATTGACGGCAATCTCATCGGCTGCGCCCAAGTGTCTACCTATAGGTACATGCAAACAAATACAAGAATGGTTGAATGAATGAATGAATGATGGGATGAGTGAGTTTTGTTGGTTAGCTGCGTCCAACTTACGTCTTGCCGGGCATCCTTTTGGGAAAGGGTATAATAGCGCATATTGCGGTGGAGGCCATTAGCGGATTAGCCAGCTGGGTTAGCGTCTGGTGGACGCAGAATCAGGCGCTGCATGCGAAGCGGCGGCGGGTGGTACCTGCTGGGATGGCCGTGACACACTGCAAAATTGCATGTCATACGTCCCTCCCAGATGTACACGAAATGACATGACATTGATTACTCCCGCCGTACGGAGTCGTCTAATGTCTGAGAAAGAAACCGCCAGTGCAGTGGGCGAGGTGGGTGACAAGCCAAAAAAGCCCGCCAGCCCGCCCGCCCAACCTTACCAAAGCCCCAGGCCATGTACCACTGGAACCACTGGGCGACGCCGGGTCTCCAGAACAACCTGCCCACTGAGTGACCACTGACAGCGGACCACTGGCCACTGACCTCCACCACGAGCACCACCATCACCACCACCACTGCAGACCAAAAGGGACCACACGAGTCTGTGGGACTCCAACTCTAGGCCAGTCCGTCAATCAGTCATCACTCAGTCAGTCAGTCAGTCAGTCAGTCAGTCTCTCATTCTCTCCCTGGCGAGCAGCAGTGCCAATCAATCATTGGCCAACGGACCCCGAAGACCAAAGCAGGAGAGGGTGTGCGAAGCCGTACCTGACACCGAAAGGAGGACAGACAAAGGATTAACGACTATATCTCTACCTAGTGTACATGAGGTCAAGCGCCAGACGGCCGGACGCTCGTGTACGGTACTTACAGGTCCCCCTACAAGGCAGCGCATTACCAGGTAGAGAAAGGGACCCATGCCCCCCTAAAAAAAGAGCCGCCAACAGCAGCCAGCCAACCACTGGCCAGGACCCCGTCTAACCTTGGAATCCTCCAGGTGCTCCATCATTCACTCACCTCGCTCGACTCACTCATTCACTCCATTGATTCATTCATTCACTCACCCACCCATCCCATCACCCTCATTAGCGCTATTTTGCTACCAGCACAAGCACCGCACCAGCACCAGCACCAGCAGGGCTGTCGGCCGGAGCCACACCCTCGCCGCGCCAGCTTTTCACAATCCATCATCCATATCCATTGCAGCTCGTAGCCTGGTTTGCCAGGTCCACCCGTCCTCTCCATTTTCGGCTGTTGTGTTGTGCCCTTCCTCCTCCTAGTAATAATACCTAATACTCCGTACATAGCAGAGAATGAGAGCGAGCGCCTGGCTGGATGAAACCTGGAAGCTTGGCCGATCAGACGCCCCCCCTTCTCCATCCATCCATTCGCATTAGCATATGAGCATGGGCATGCACATTAATAAGAAGAGCGGCGTTATTGACGTCTTTGGTTTCACTGTTTGTTCAGTATCATTTGGGGTTTCTTTTATGAATGCACGCCGTAACCGTGCTCGTTGCTATATGTAAGGTTTGTTCACAAAGTGAACCTTCTCTCCCTCTTTAATCAGAAAAGGGCATTTGATCGTCACTGACAGTAAGAATGAACTTTGATTCATTCATCGCCTTGTAACCTGCTTCTTTTTTTGTGGTGTTTTCTGATACGCAACACATCAGCCGAAAATCCTCCCCCACATTCGGGTCATTGCTCGCTCAGCGCTCTGGCTTGTTTCCGCTCTTGGTGCTAGGAGAGGAGGGGGATGCATGTCAGCAAGCGTTCCTTGTCTGTCTATCTGCCCATCCGTCTGTCTGTCTGCATGTCTATGTCTCCGGGCTCTGGTGCCTTGCTTTGATTTGCGTCGTTGCCTCGCTTCATACGTAACCAACGCCGTCCAACACTGTGCGTACATACATAGTAACAAGGGGGAGTCGAGACCCCCCGGCAAAGAAGAAAAGAGCAGAATGAAGCTTGAGCGAAAGAAGCAATCCCGGCGCCTTGAATAGGTGTCATAAGTAATGAAGTAATAGTAAGGTAGCTCAGAGTGATGCTGGTTGGTCGTTTTTAGTGCTGTGACCGCTGAAGCTGCCCCAGTGGTGCTGCTGCCGCCGCCACCACCACCAGTGCTACAGGTGGTAGGTACAGCGGTACTTGAGGTACCAACAGCGTTCAGGGCTGCTACATGTCCTCCCCGCCGCATGTACCGCTTTTAGCCCTTCCGTATAGTACAAAAGGTACATTTATTTAGTGCTGGCTGCACTGGGTTTGGTTCGTTGCTCCATCGTCGGCTGGCCACACCTGCAATCGATACAAGGTACCCACACCACTTACACTTATTGACTTACACACCCAGAACGACCTCCTCTAATAACTCTAGTACTACTAGCATTACATACGAGCACAAAGTCTCAACCACAGGCCATTTCATTTCCTCTTGTGACTTGACCTTGCCGCCTTCAACGACCTTTCTTCTCCTCCTCCTCATCTTGGCCTCACCTCCCGGCCTCCCTTCGGCTTCTCCTTCATCCGACCGAGGAGCTTTTCTACGCGGCCTTCACCCACAATCCCTCTCGCCTCGACCTTTCCCAGGCGGTGCTTGTTCACTGCTGCTTCGCAACTCTCTCGTCTGCTCTCCTCTACTGCTCTTCTCGACGACGACAACGACAACGACGACGACGACGAGAACAACACCGCATGGTTCCTCACCTTGCCTCTTCTCCTCCCCCCTCCTCTTCACCATCTCTTCCCCATGTCAGTCAAGGTTGCCCCCTCGACTTCGCATGATCTTCGTCCTCCGCTCTCCAACTGCCTCAGCTCACGACGACCCTTCCTCCGACTCCCAGCTCTCAGCCTCGCCAAACTACCTCCCCTCTCCCACGACGCTGCGTGGTTGGGAAGCGGGTTGAGGACGCCTCCGACAGACGACATGAGCACCACATACCAGCAAGCCCCGGCTGCCTACGATAGCCACGCCATCCATTCGTATTCTTCGTCAATCGCCCACCCTGGGCGATCAAAAGCCGTCGCTGCAGCAGCAGCAGTTGCCGCCGCCTCAGGAACCGATCCGAGGAGCAATCCTCAGTACTATCGATATGCCTCTCAGCAGAACCAGCTCGCCCAGGTTCCCACCACCTCACAACCTAGGCATAATGGCTCTGGCTCTGGCTCTTCCACTGCTCAAGCCGTTCCCAACGCACCTGACCGAACTACCAGACCAACATCGCCTGTCTCTGAAATCTCATTACCTTCGTCTAAGGACGTTGTGCCTGCTCGAAAAGGCGCTGAATCGTTGATCTACCATAGCCTGCAGATTCCAAAATGCATCAGCCCCATTGGCGGCAACTTGGCCGACTTTGCTGCTCAGGTACGTGCAGACAGACACCCTCCCAATCACCTTCTCCCCGTCATATTGTGGACCCGTTTTTGCTAACTGACTTTGCAGATGACATGTCTGTTCTGGTTTGAGTCTGTCGACGAACTGAAAAAGGCCGAAACTATACTCTCTAGGCCCAGCAACATGCAAATTTCTCGACTGCCTCACCTCGCCAAGCCTGGTGAACAATTTCGCAAATGGGTGTACAATGTCTTGTCGACTACGCAAGTTACGCAGAATGTAGTTTTGTTGGCTCTGTTGTTCATCTACAGGCTGAAGCTTTCCACGCCCCAGATTAAGGGCAGAGGAGGGAGCGAATATCGGTTGCTGACGGTGGCTCTCATGCTTGGCAACAAATGTATGCTCGTCCATTTTTGCAGGCTGCAACTATTATTACACACTGGATGATGAACTAACCACCATTGCAGTTCTCGACGACAATACATACACCAACAAGACGTGGGCAGAGGTGTCTTGCTTCGGCGTAAACGAAATCCATGTGATGGAAGTTGAGTTTTTGAGTAACATGCGATATAACCTTCTAGCCTCCAAGGATGAATGGGACAACTGGCTGGTCAAGCTGGCTTGCTTCAACGAGTACTACGAACGAGCCCTTCGAATCCCAGCCTCACCGATCCACGTTCCTTCGCCCTCAGTCAAGGGCTTTCACTCTCCCATTTCCTCGCCTACCGCATCGACCATGACAGGCCTCGTCGACATGCCTCCTTTTACTCCTACCGCAGCGACGAGTACATTCTCACCCAGCTCTCGACACTCACAGAACTGGTCCGGTTACCAGAACCATCCTGTTTCTCCTCTTGCATCTAAGCCTAGTCTGATGATGCCTGTCTCCCGTAAACGCAGCCCAGAGGTCGACCCAACAGAACATCCTGCGAAGCGACAAATGCCCCCCAGGCTCGGCATTGGACGTCCTGCGATGAATGGAAGGCCGAATGGGACTGTCGACTCTGCAAGATTGCCTGTTCCTCACCTCACAGTCGTGACTTCGCAGGCACCTGCAGCCCAGGCAAACTCTTTTGCCGCCAATGCCACTTACGCTCCGCAGTCACCCTATACGACTCAACCAGCCACGGTTGGATACACCCCTCAGTCACCATACACCAACCAAAATGTCGTCTCGCTGCCACCTCTGCAGGGTGGTGGCCGCGCCATGTCGACGGTCTACCAGCCTCCTATCTCTGTCCTGCAGCAGCCTACGGTGACAACGTCAACGACTGCAACAACGGTGCCGACAGCTGCCTTTCCTGGCAATGCCTTGTCCGGCCATCCAACGATGGGCTTTGGTACGCCCGGCAAACACCACAGCCCGGCTAACCTCGCCCCGTACACCTCGTCTCCCATGGTCGACCCTCACTATGGAGCAGCTCCTGGGTCAGGCATGCACACCCCCATCATCCACACACCGATTTCACACTCGCCAAGTGTTTACTTGCAGCAACGCAACAGTCCATACAAGCCCATTCGTCACGTCAACCGGCTGCTGTATCCACCACCGTCCGCCTCGTTGGACCAGTATCATCTTGCCGTCCCCGTTCAGCCCACGCAGATGCACTACCAGCCTCTGGGCAGGCGAAACGACTTGCGCACTGGCGTTGTTCCCGAATTTATCGTCTACAACCGAGGTCAGCACCAGCAGTCTTATCCTCAGGGCGGACCGCAGGGTCAGTTTGCACCTTAGGAGTGGTTGCGCTGTGCTCCCTGTGGAGGTTGGCCCGTGAACCAGAATCGCTGGTGGTCTCAACACTACTAGGTGATGGAGCTGCCTGCGTGGACTGGATTCACCCTATCAGGAAGATGAGGAGAGTAGTCCTTGTATTTGTTATCATGAGTTTTCGCTTTCAGTTCTTCCATTTTATTGCTTGTTGCTGGACAAAGCACAGCATCTGCATGGCTTAGGGCGTTTGGGTAATACAGGAATTTGGTCTTTTGTTCTTTTTCTATGGCTCTCATCAATATTTGGCCATTGTTTCGTTCCCTTCTGTTTTTTACGCAATCCTAGGAAGACTTGCAAAGGGAAGCTTGACATTTCTCCAAATGCATCTTGCTCGGAGTTGATTGGTCTCATATTAGTTTTTTTTGGCCGGCCCATTAATAAGGCATAAGAGCATTGGGTGTGTTTGTCATAGTCACGGAAACATGGATGCGGGCAGGGAGGACCTCGCGGATGGATTCGAATCGCGGATGGAATGCCGTTTTGGTACCACGCATACATTGTTCGCTAGATAGGCTCGGAGAGTAGAAACTGGCATTGAGACGTTGCAGGACCAGCAACATCGTGCTGGCGACGTTCATAGACGTGTGCGCAACGTGTGCTTATTTTACATGTGGGAAGGTTATGTAGCATTTTAGAGGAGTAAGGCTGAATGCGACAAAGCAGTGGTGTCTGGCCGAGTTTCAGGACACCACGTGTATTGATTCTCTGTACTATGAAAGAACTTGGATCCCTTTTTAGTGAAAAGACGCAACCTATAAGTGACATGACTATGTGAGTTTCTAGTGTATGTGCTGATGTTCGGGTGAATTTGGATGCATGGAGAGTGAGCTGGCAGTGAGCAGGTACCTGATGCTAGGGTGGTGAGCATATTGCGATGGGCGGGATAGTGAATGAGGGAGAGGATAGTAGCGGGGATGAGTGAAACAGTACTATGGGATTGAATGAATATATATGTGTATATATGTATAGGTTAGAAAAGAGATGTCATTACATCTATTAAGGGCAGTGATTTAAATATATAAAAAGGTCAAATTGTCATGATTTGCTGAGCTGAGACCGACCGTTCCTGCATACATGCTTAATGCACATCACGGAGGGACCAATTCACTATGATGCATTTTCTGCGACACAGGGCTGCTGCTAAAAAAGGGAACGGTCTTAATAGGCGTTGTTTTGGTTGGTGGGCTGTTGCCAGCCAGTGAGAGGGCGGGTGTGGTGGTTTAGCGGCTGGTAGTGGCTGCTGCGGTAACGGCTGTTGATTTTGTGTGTGTGCATGTTGAACTGAGGAATAGAAAATGACTGAAAGAATGGAGCAATGAAAAAAAAAATTAATAAAATAAAAGAGAAAATAAATATTCCTTTGCCTGCAAATGTACATTGAATCATCCGAATAAGCCATTCGCTCTAGTTGCTGCGCCCGCCCTATTATTACCACCACCTCGTATTTGCCCTGTGTTTCCCCAGTGAGCCTCCGCATCATTCTTGTCCCGTCCCTCATTTCCCTACGCCACTTTGCACTTGTCACTACTAACTGTCCGTGGGCTGCTCTTCGCGCGCCAGTGGTTGGTTTCAAGGGCCCAACTGACCGAGTCTGATCCATCCATCCCTTCACCCACTCTGCACTTCCGCCTCCTCATCCTCATCCGCCATTCACCATCACCACCGCCATCGTCGTCAGCATCATCATCATCTCCTAACACGCTCCCAGACATCGAGAGGCTGCCTTCCCGAGGGCTGTGCAGGTCGTGGATCGCCTCTTTTTCTTCTCTCTCGACGCTCGTTTTTAATTTGAATTAATCTTCTATATTATACCTCTCACTCAGCGGCCACCATCGTTTTCTGCAGCAAAATTAATCCTACCCAAACGACCGAAGATTACCAAAAAAAAAAACCCCCCGCGAAATAGCGAGCGAAAACACAGAGCAGTCTTCGATTACGACTTTGTGGTTGACTGAATTACGTTCAACCCGAACCGACGCTCGTTTCTTCTCTCCGCCTACCTTTTCGACGACGACGACATCGACAGTCTGTCACGCACTGCGACCACCGCTTCTCCGCTTCACCCGGCTCCAAAACCCTTACCTGGTTGCCCATCATGTCGGGCTTCGGGGACTTCACGTCCATCTGCCAACACACGCCTCTACCATTATGTTCCTCTGTAGGACCCGTCCTATCCGCCTCTGGCCGCGTGGGCATCGAGCCCTTCTGCTTCGCGCGCAACATCGAAGTCGCCAACACCATCATATTTGAAGGCGCCGCCTCCTTCGCACACATTGGCGCGCTCATCATGACCGTCATTATGATCCTGCACGTCCGGAGCAAGTTCACCGCCGTCGGCCGCAAGGAGATCCTCAGCTTCTTCTACCTGTACATGCTGCTCACTTTCATCTCGCTGATTGTAGATGCTGGCGTGGCACCGCCTGGAAGCGGCCCGTTCCCTTACTTTGCTAGTGTGCAAAACGGCTTGGCCAGCGCGACGGTGACGTGCCTGCTTGTGAACGGGTTCGTCGGGTTTCAGCTATACGAGGACGGCACGCCGCTTTCTGTGTGGATGTTGAGACTCTGCTCTCTGATTGCATTTGCCATTTCGTTCCTTGTCTCGTTGGCGACATTCAAGAGCTGGGCTGGCTTGGGACCTACTAACACTATTGGCTTGTTCGTCGTCCTGTACCTTCTCAATGCAATCCAGCTTTTCGTCTATGTTGCGATGCAGATTCTGCTTGTCGTGCGGACGCTGCATGACAGGTGGCCGCTTGGCGATATTGCCTTTGGTATCTTTTGCTTTGTTGCTGGTCAGGTTCTTCTCTACGCGTTTAGCGACAAGATTTGCGTGGCAGTTAGCCATTACCTGGATGGCTTGTTCTTTGCCACCATCTGCAACCTCTTGGGCGTCATGATGGTCTACAAGGTATGATGAACCACCACTATCTTAAGCCTTACTTTTTTGTTAGGCAAGAAGTGTCACTAATCGTTTTTACAGTACTGGGACTCCATCACCAAGGAAGACCTCGAATTCTCTGTGGGCACTCGCATGAACAACTGGGAGGTAAAGGAGTTGCTCGAGGATGATCGCCGAAATACCGTGTACAACGATGACCCCTATGCCCAGTCAAGCGGCTACGATTTGCCTTACTCGCCATCAACAAACCGATACTCATCCCGACACTAAGCGATTTTGCAACTAGATGATTAATGTCTATTGTTGCTGTCTTTTTCTTAAACTCGCTGCGATCTGATCAAAATGGGTCTTCATGTATCGCCTCTAGCACCTTGCTGCAGAATATCCTGCACCAAATCCCTTGCCTCGATTCGCACTCTCGAAGGGGATTTGTATATTTTTTTTCACGCTTTTTATATGGTTTGTTTCTCTGGAGCACGGGCATCGACATGGCATGGCGTTTGATGGGGGGGAAATAATCCTGGAGGACTGGTTCATGAACAGCCAGGGGGGAGGATATGAACATTGTTTCTGGGGGGTTCGGGTCCGATAACTGGGACTTGAAGCGTTTGATGGAGAAAAGGATCCCAGGAGTGCGTGGGGTGAATATATGTTTTTTTAATACAGTACGTATAAAGTAGATGAGCGGCAAAAGATATACATACGACAAATAATACGTATTGAGTATTTGGCTTAGGTTTTTGTTACCTCCTTATTGGACATTGTGGTCTTGCAATTTATTCTCAAGCATAGTTCGAAGGACCCACAGCTTCTATCTCTCGTTCCATAAGACAAAAGAAGTGACCTGGCTTTCACGCCGTCCCACAAGGATGACATTACTGAGCGCAGTCGAAGCTTTTGTCTAAGCAATGACATAACCAAACCTAGGGGCCCTAGCACAAAATAAGAGTTTAGCGACGCACCTGATTAAAAGTGGGATATGCTGACGACAAAGTCGTCACTACTGCTCCGTACATATCCATCAATCTATGCCCGCCTGGGCAGCATAGTAATCAATCCTATTTACAGCGGCAAGAAGCGGAATATAGTAGTCTACGCGCTAGGGAAGTAATCTTGGCAAGATATGCTAGACTTGGCTTCGATTAGGTATTTCTTTTTTGGGGGGTTTAGTAATATTATAGTTACTTTTGGGCTCATTTGGCATGATTAGTGGGAAAAGGCTAAATTGATAAGTAAACCAAAGGACTTTGAACAAAATACATACCATACCCAAGTGAGAGCGTCAGAAAAAAAACATACCCGAGGTAAAAAGCCCTCTTTGTTTTGGGAAGCGACATGCTCGGTAACTTGGGCGGGCGGAAACTAGTGAATCTTCACGTAATGCGACCAATGACGGAGGGGCAACGAGACAAAGTGGTCTTATTTTCGTGAATTGTAGGAACTAGGAAACAAGATTAAATAGTCGGTGCGGCGCACGTGATTGGTTTTAATCGTTGTCATGAGGGAGACCGGAGGGGCGGACATGGATTAAAATAACGAAATGCGAAGTATATTGTGGTTCGATGAGGTACCTATCTATTTGAGTCTCTTTGTTCAAACTATCCGAGTCCTCGCTAGAGACTAGGCTCAGCGCTAGTTGGGCTATAGGATTTTCTAAAACAGGAGGACGTGAACAGAGGGGTGGAGAACTGGTTTCTGGTAATTAAGTGTGTTTGGTTGTGATTGTTGTTGTTTTTTTTGTCACATTCCGTATGTATCTCTCTATAGTAAGTAAGGCATGATCGGAAATATTATAGGCAACCTTGTAGGGCTAAGATATATCGTGATTTTGTGAATTCAAGGCCAACTATCCATGGTTAGGACGGGGTTAAAATTCGATCACATGGATTTGCGATGCGAGAGAAATTGAGCATAAAAGGGAACCCATCGAACATTGTAGGTTTCAGCACGGCGGCGGATAAGACGACGTGGCCATCTAATAATAAGGTATCCTTAATTATACTCGCCCAAGAGCTAAGGTATGTTCTGTGGAGAGGGATGATGATGAGTGAACCATTGTTCCGGGACGCTAAAATACCAATACTAGTAATACCCGCTTCCCCGGCGAGGGTTCCACAGTTTATTATTTCTCTTCACACATAATCCATTAATAATTTAGATTGGCAAATAAGTCGACGGAGGAGAATTTTTTATTTATTTAATTAGCAGGTGGAGGAGGTGCAGCAGCTGCCTGGCGGGGGCTTGCCAAAGTAGCGTGTGATACAAAAAGGCGATTAGGCATGCGAAGCAGTCGATCAAAACGGCATACCTAACTCGTAATTAGGGAAGGGTCTTTGTGAGACAAGCATAAAGGGTTGTGTTGTCATGGAAGCTGCTGGCGTGGAAACCCGAGCTGAAGGACAGGTTGCTAATAATTTGTCCATAAACTTAGTGGTGGTGGAGCTTTTCAGCGCAAAAAGCTTCCTAATAAGCGATGCTTTTTTTATTTTCGCTCTACGAAGGACTAATAATCTGACTAGTTCTTTTTTAACGTACGGCGTGACCTTTTCACTTCTTCTAATGCAGTCCATGGGGTTCCTGCCCCGCCGTTTATGTGTTAACGCTATCGTATATATATATTATTTTTATGTTTACCTTTAATTTTTATCTTAAGACATATTACGATGCAGTGTAACTGAGAATGGGGTCCTGGACTCCTGGTAAGCTTATTAAGGTAGCTTCTTATTTTATTTTTATGAAGTCGCATGCATTCCGAGGCGTTGGGACACCACCACCACCACCACCAGGGATATCAGGGATATACATAAATACAAATTACTTTTTAGTTGCGTGCTATTACGCACTGGGTATCTGTAGCCTAGGGCGCTTGACTAGACTGTATCAGGTGGAGGGACCTTGATGGGAGGGCGCAATGCGCGAGGATATTACCTTACCTTACCTATAGGCGCTGTAGGAACGGTACGGAGCACTACCTAGGGTACATACGCGTACTTGAGCCCACTGGGGAAAACGTATACGTACAGCAAAAAGGAACTTTTTTAATTTGTAGGCACAAGCCTTGTCTTCAAATAGGCTAGGCTATTACCAATGCCAATGGAACCGAACCTCCCCTTTGGCGGTGGTTCGGTTCGCACTATTTCGTGAGAACTTTTTTTTTTTTTTTTTTTTCCTTTCCCGCTTCGGCCACCCACTTCAATCATCATCGTCATCGTCCTCCTCCTCCTATCAGCTGCCTACTCTTCCCCATGATTTCTAATCCTAGCCTGAACGATCCACGTTTCTCTCTTTCTTTGCAGCAGTCTGTGCACGAACGGGGCATCTTAACCCATTGCCATTCTAGTACCCGAGTACTATTTTGGTGAAATCGGAAATCGAAATTCGAAGGACCCCGCTGTCCTATTCGAGGAGGACAGAAAGGGAGAGTGAAGGAGAAGAGAGAGCAAAATAAAAATAAAAAGCAAGGCAATAGTACCTACCTAGGTAGTAATCTGTGTTCATGTACTGCCTATCTGGGTAGTCTATGCAGGTCCGTGTGCCGATCGCGAGAGAAAAAGAGCCACAAAGCCAATACACTTGACTGGGTCCCCTATAATATTTGGCTCTATCATCCCAATCAATATAGGACCTGGAGATACCTATCTGTACTGAAACTGGTATATAATCGCAGAGACACACAAAATAGGTGGGTGATACCAATTATCCTAGTCGTTGCCGGTCAACCTTGCGTCTTGTATACCAATGCGCCTTTTCGCTCTCTCTGGGACGTCCCAGGTCCCTTTCATCACCTTTATTAGCAGCATTGCATCTTTGCACATACCTTGCGCTCTGCGCTCTCTCCCCTTCCTTGCCGACTTGCCTCTGGTTACACCGGCAGCAGCCAACAGAAGTGTTTCTTATTAGCTGGTTTTCTCCCCCCCTCCTCGTCATGCAGTAACTCACTCACTCACTCACTCACTCACTCATCATACACGCCCCCATTTGAAAATAAGCTCCCCCCCCCCCCAAATTTCATATACACGACTCGCAGCTTCATCCCGAACTATCTACGTACACTCACTCTATTTATAATAAGGGACTAGATCTAGGACTGGGGTACCTCCTCGTTTCCCTAGCCCAATCACACATATTAAGCGATACTCAAGAAAAAAAAAACCTACTAGTCCTTTTTTATTTATTCTCTTCCTTCGCAACCCCGAACAAACTCCTTTTTGTTTATTCCACCTGTTCGAGATCCACCTCTTTTTCTTCTCTTTCCTTCGCACTATCCTTTTTTTCTTTCTTTGCATAATCTTGCGTAGCGCGAGGGAGAGGAAAAAAAAACAGAATATACAAGCAGAGCATCAGACCGACAGACAGACAGACAGAGAGATAGACGAGGTACTTTGTCCTCTGTACCCACTCCTGCAGGCACCTTTTTCCTCACTTATAGTATTACCACCACAGCTCCTCCTGCCTGAGCTCATGTGCTGGATACCACCACCACCACCACCACCACCACCACCCAAACCTGCGCGCCTGCCCCAACTTCTCCCTTCTCCCTTGGATCTGTTTTTCCTTTCCTTTCCTTACCTTTCCTTATTTTTCTGCAACCTCGGAACTAGAGACATTGAGGATTCAGGGTTTTATTTTCCAAACAATTCTGGGATACTAACTCGGGGGATTTTTTCTTTTAATTTCTTAGTCTCTTCTCTGGTCTGGAGGTCTTGAACTGCAAGGATTGGCAGATACTATGGTGGCACCTCTCTTTCCGATTTGGGGCATAAAACAACCACGACGATACGATTAAGCTGGTTGAGGCAGGCGCGACCCAGCCGACCCCCAGCGCTTAGATTCACCTGCAGATTCCCACTCACCACTACTACCATCTAGTAACGAGGCTAGAGTATCTGCTTGACGGTATTCGATTAATTTATAGGAGAGGAGGGTGTGCTCTACGGAAGGAAGCACAGGAGAGGAAGAAAGAAAGAAAGAAGAGGATAGAAGAATCATTACTTTCACGAATTTCATTCATTTATTCAGTCGCCTTCGCCAAACCAAAATTATACCTAAATTAATTCACCATGAGTGAGACGGCATCGTGGGACGCCCTCCCTGCAGAGGAGCATCAGTATGTCTGGGATGAGGCAGAAAGCAAATTTTGGCGGGACTTTGATTCTGAGCAGGAGGCTCAACACACAAAAGCGGAGCAAGGCTATCAGACCGCACTGACTGCCATCAAGGTCGAGTTGGGTACTCTAGACGGCAAGCGTGATGAACTGAATCGGGTTCGGGAAAGGCTGGCCCAAGAGTTGCGGAACGTGGAGCAGGAATTGGCCGCAGTGGTCGCTAGCTGCGATGAAAAAGCGAACAAGATGACCGTGCTGCAGCAAACTTATCGGCATGAGGAGCAGGACAGACTGGAGCAGAGGGAAAAGGTGATGGCGACCATGGTCAGGTGGTTTCGGGAGAAGCGAGGACACGATGTTTCCGAGTCTGACGACGATGTGGCCGATGTGAGCGATGTGAGGAACAGGCACAATAGCTCTGACCGCGGCGCTACCCCCATGGACGGTGTTGAGTATTCAGCAGTGCCAGAGAAGGCTCCCCCCAGGCCGATTCCGAGGACGCCAGTAACGCCCATAATACCGGCAGCACCAGCCAACAATGCCTCGAAGTCGGCGGACAAACTCGTCGACATAGTCGATGCAGATGGACAGGTCATTGGGCCCGTGGAAAAGATCGAGCCGTGGAACCAGTGGGTAAAGGCTATCCTTCCCATGCCCGTAGTCAGACCCGTCAAGATTCGACGCGGGCGAAAGTTCACACCAGGCCACGCTGCTGGGATATACGAGCGAGCTGAAGCAAAAGGCGTAAAGTGGCTGTCCTGCATGATTCAGGCTATTGGAGAGGTTCAAGAGCAGCGCTGCATCTCCTGTGACAAGAACCAGGGCGCGTTTGATGACTGCATCATTATCGGAGGACCACTCTTTCAGAAATGTGGCAACTGCGAATGGAATCGCCAGGGATGCCATGGAGCAGCTGCTCATAGAGGAAATGGCATTGAAGGTGGCGAACGCATAGTGGTAGAGGCCGAAGATGCGGCAAACGACGTTGAAGTTGAGGACGAGGACGCTGCCACGCAGGCCGAGAAGGATGCTCGCCACGCAGAGGACGCTGCAGACCTCAAAGCACGAAGACACCGAGCTGCGCAGGAGGCCCTGGCAAAGGCTTCTGGATTGGCCCAAGAGGCTGCTCACTTACCTCCTACGCCTTTGAGGTCAGCCAACAGCAAGCACTCCGACCATGACGAGCATTTTGGCTCGTCGTCAACCCCTCTGCATTCAAACGCACCGACACCGATAGAACCGAGGACTTCTGGATTCACGCCGGCAAACATTTCGAGTCGCCCCCAGTCTCGCGACGTGAACACGCCTACAATTCGCTCTTTTGAGCCCACGCCCCAGCCGGTAGACCATGGTGATGAGGATCTTGACTTGCCACCAATAACACGAAATCGTCTTGACCTGAAGCACAATGGCCGGGAATACATCTATCCGGAGATTGTTCAAGGCGTACCACTCGAGAAGATTGATCAAAATCATCCGTACTGGGATCCCAAATGGCCGGATATCAGAGCTTTAATCGAACCGCCCCTGCAAAAATGGCAAGAGAGGCTGCAACGGGCAGTAGAGGCCAAAGAAAGGGGGGGCGACGCATCCTCCAGATTCCAACTTGGACGGCAAGTCAATCGCGGACACAAGATTCTCGAGTTTCTCGAAAACGGCGAGATTAACCCCTATCAGCTACTGAGCAAAAAGTACACCACGTCAGGTAAGGGCAGCATCACCTCGTATGATACTCTCTTCCGGCTGTGCGAAACGCTCAGTGAGCTGTCAAAGTACGGATTGGATATCCAGCCCGTAGATTGGATGCGGCAGCGTTTGCATGAGCTGTGGTTGGAGCAAGGGACATCCTTTAACGTGTCTAAAATCATTCACAACTTCTACAACGACCCGAAACTATCGGTGCTGCGCGCGAAAGCCGGCTTTAAGAATATTGGTCGTCCATCTGGTGGCAAAGTAGGCCGTCATAGCACGGGGGCTACGCCGACTCTACAGCCCAGGAAGCGGAAAAGCACGCACAACCTGAATGAATCTGCGATGGACCTGGATACGTCTTCTCTAGAAAAGACACCCGAGGTGGGCAACGGCGGCAGCGTGTCGTTTCCGACGTCGCCATCCAGCCTCTCAGCCAACAAGCGCCTCAAGCCGCTGTCCCCAGCACCACCCCGACCATCTAACCCTGACATGGATGGTCCCGCCGACTTCACCGACACAGATTCGTACTGCGGAGCCCCTACTGCGGACTGCGACTTTCGAGTCTACCAAATCAAGTCCCGCGTATATACCAGCTCCTCGCAGGTGACGCAGTATCTCCACTGGGTCAAGAACGAGCGGTACTTGGAGCACCAAGTGCTAAAGGAGATGGAACCCATACAGTGGGCCGTCCATAAGCAACCCATTGACTTCGAAGTGCGCGTGGACGACGTGGTCCTGTTGGGGTGGAATGTGAATGCCCTGCGAGTACACCTCGGGATGAACCCCCACAGCAAGCAGATCTCCAAGAAGGACGGACAACCTAGAGGGGACGTAATGGTGGCGTTTAAGCGGGAGAGGACGCTGAGGCGGTTCGTGCGACTGGTGGAGAGTTTGAGGATCCCAACTAAGGAGACATCTACGTAAGTGCTTGGTTTTTTCTTCTTCTCTACTACAAGCAAAGGAACCCTGTTAATAATCCGTGGGTAGTGAGGAAATGGAGTCGCGCTGGATGAAGATGCAGTCCGAGAGGCTGCCTGACGCGGAGGAGGAGGCGAGCGAGGAGCTGAAGGAGTAGCTCTCCCGGCCTGAGGATGCTTCCTAAATTATGGGTTGCTGCGTGTCCCCTCTCTATTTGAGGCAACTGGCACACCACAAGTCGGATTAGCTCTAAAGCTGTATGAACAACTATGTTTCGCTGAGAAGAATGGGATTCTTGCTGAACTGACACTGGTTAGCTGAATTTCGTTTATTGATTGCCACGAAGTTCTTTTTTTAACACAACAAGTTGAGGAAACAGAATCACAATTCTTTCCTCCTCCTCGACATTGTGGAACAAAAGACTTTGGAAGGATTTCCCTTCCCTTCCCCAATTACTTCCTATGAGGGAGGAATAAAAAAGGACAAGAAGAGGGATTTCGACACCAAAATGCCCTGCTATAGCAGGGAACATGAGTCCCCCCCTTTCTTTCTTCTTCTTCTTCTTCTTCTTCTTCTTCTTCTTCTTCTTCTTCGCAGGCTACCTGCGTCGTGCTGAGGATACGCATAACATCAAGTTTACTATACCGCCTAAGTCGGATGGTTTACCTCTCTACAAGGAAAGGAGTATAACGCAACCGCACTTTATTATTATTATATCTAATATCTGAATCCTTTGCGTTTCTTTTTCCGCAATCGTCTTACTTCTTCGAGGAAAGGAAAACAAAAAAGGCGAATGTGCCAGTTGGGAGGGCATGGCGCGTAAATGGGGGGAATAAATACCCACGGGGGCTTTGAATTTCATGAATGGTTTCGCATAGGACGGAGAGAGATAGGGGGTAATTAATGAGCATGGGCTGGGGGGAAAGCATATGGGCATGATGAGTCTTGACTCTTTTTTTTTTTATATTGTGGTTGCTACTTCCTTGATCATATCATGTATGGGGAGTCATAGATAATAATAGGGTAGTATATGCCTCAGGAGAATGGCACCCGTTGATACCGTATATGGATTCCATATGGGTTCGTTGTTGAATTCACTGCTAGAAAAGGGACACAATAGCCACTACTTAATTCCACGTCCTATACACGCATATTTGAACCATGGTAGGGCTTTTCACAAAATCATCATTTCCAGACATCTATCTAAATTAGCCGTGAGGACATGCACAACAAAAAAAAACTCCTCAAAAATGCCTGACGCATCATCTCAGACAATGGGTATATCTCCGTCATCCTGACATGCATTCTCTCCTCTCCCGAACAACAACAACAACAACAACAATCATCAACCATCACATCTATAATGCACCCTGCACGTCTGGCAAGCATCTTTGCCTCTTGCCCAAAAGAGGCGCCATAGCCATATAATTTCTCTATCCCACTCCACAAACACAACACAACACAACACAACACAACACAACACTGCCCATCACCTTTTCCGTAAGGACCTACCGCCCCCTGAAGCTCTGCCCTTTGTGGCTCCCTTGCCCGTAGAGGGAGGTGCATCTCCGCCTGCCATCCTGCTCATGAGCATAGCTTTGCTCTCTATGGCGTCTGGATCGCGGTACTCGAGCTGCGTTGTCGGCGGTGGCTGCTGTTCTTCCTCGGCATCCTCGACTAATAGCCCAGTACGTGTAAGTGGCAAAGCCGCGCTGTCGCCGCTTGCGGCACTGCTAGCGTTGGAAGCATTGCTTATGGCTCGTCCGAGGATCTTTTGTCGTCTGCGGCGTGGGCGGGTGTCTTCTGCGCTGCCGTCTAGACCGCCGCCACGGGTGGTAGATGTGACGGAAGGCTCGATGAGTCCCGACAGAACGGATGTAAGACCTTGACGGAGTTCAGCTGCCTTGGCAGCATCTAATTGTTTGGCCTCCTCTTCGGCTTTCTTAGTAGCATCTTCCTGCTCTGCACGTTCTTCTTCTTCTTCTTCTTGTTGTTGAGCAACCTGGGGGCTAGTTTGACCCTCCTTTAGCGACTGCTCTGTGGTTTCGGGGTCTTCAAGATGCTGTGGTTGTGCCTCAGATACGGGCTTTGGACCTGAGGGAGGGGCGGATGGAGCACGGCCTGCTGGGATTGAGAACTGGCTCTCAATTTCGGATACTTTCGTCGGAGCGGATGTCGTCCGGGTAGCGATAGGCTTGCCTGGTAGTCGAGGGGATTTGTTAAGCGCTGCTGATGACAGCTCAGATAACGGGGCTGAGTTCGCAGCCCGGATGCTTTCTCCTTGGTGAGTTCGGGCCGTCATGAAGTCGGCCGAGGTTATGGAGCCTCCTTGGAGGACGTTGCTACCTGACTTTTTGCGACCCTTCTCTAGCACCTCCTCATCAAAGGCAGTGGTATCAACGCCTGCGCCGGCAGGGGGCTTTTTAAGGATAGCGGCTGGCTTTGGTTCAGACATGGCGCCAACATTCTCCGATGGGGCATCGTCATCGTCATCCATGAATGGATTTCGCCTAGGACGTTTTTTCTTGTGTTCTGGGTATACAAAGTCCTCAATGGGAACTAGATATCCGGTAGATATGCATTCCAACAGCCAGTCAATCGAAACTATCGGAACATCCCAATCAAGGGCGCACTTCAACTTGTCTTTGCGTATTGACTCAAGAGATTTGCATATCAATACACTTGCTGTTCGGCGAAATGCCTCTTCGTATTTGCCTCCGAGTTGGGTCACGCTTCTAGCAACATGGTTGAGCTCGATGCCTGTAAATGCTGTGCTACAAACCGTCAAGCTGGAGAAGCCCGGAATAGGGAACATAGGGAATGGCCGCCCGAATACTTGTTCATTGGGATTGACTAACCACTTATTGTGTAAGCAATTCTCAATGTATAATTCTGTGATAACGTGGATATTGTCGTTGGGCACTTGCGGGTGAGTATCAGGTTGCGAAGTTTGGGGCACGACGAGAAAGCGATAGTGGTCGGCGTCGGTTGGGTCTGAGGAGAGGGAAGGGTCTTGAATTGATGGGACAATCGTTCCACCGCGGGTGGCGATGGTTTCTTCCAGGAGGATCTTTCTTTGGTCAGGGAATCCATGGATGGCAAAAATGCAACCGGAGAAGATGCCTCGACTCTCAGGAACAAAAGAATACCCAGCTTGGGTAGGAACTTCTCTAGCTAGTTCATCGTGGGGTGCCTCTTTGGCGAACGAACACTCCCTAGAAGTAGATCGTCCCAAGATATCGCCCCAGAGATTATTTCTTTGTGAGCTCAACTTCATACTGGCCGTCTTTCGTAGCTTCCTGGTGCCGTCTTCAGCACCACCATTGAGCATGGCTGATCTTGATCTCTTTCCCAGGGACGACCTTTTGGGATCCTTCTTCACCCAAGCTCCAACACCTTGCTCTTCCGATGGTAAGAGAGGGTCGAATTTGGTCTCCTCCAGTATCATGCGTCTTTCAGCACTCTGGTTGAGCCATTCCAATGTCACGGTAATAACACCCCATGATTTAGCAGCTGTAAACTTTTTGCCTTCTGGCTTGTTGACGATAAGGTGGGTACATCGCCGCGTTAAGTCTCCCGTGTACCGGCCACCATTGCTCACAATCTTTTCTGCAATTTCGTCTCGTTGATCGCCAAACCCGGTCAGACATATTAGTAGTGAACCTCTGGCTGCTGGTGACCCTTCTTCCTGGGATGATGGCTCGGCGCCACAAGTCTCGAATGGCCGGAGCTGGTATGCCTGTTCTAGGGCGAGGAAGTCCATTTCTTCGTCATTCTTCCATAATTCGTTTATCGCATCAATCCACCCGGCATCCATTGCCCTAATGTCCACTCGCTCGCGGGCAACATGGCGATATTTTGGTGTATTGTATTCTCCCACTATGAGATGGGTGACATCAGGGGTCAAGTCGTACTTGTGAACACCTCCAAGCTCGGTAACCTTTTGCGCGATGTCGGTCTGAAGCAACAAGTTAGTCAGTCATGGGCAGAGCGAGATATTGGCATTCATCGAATGCGAGGAGGGGCATTGGAGATAACGGACCCGTTGCTCAGGTGGGATGCTCGTGCAGCAGACAATGACGCCCTTGAGAGGCTCAGAGGGGTCTATTTCGAATTTCTCATCCTCTTGTGATAAGGAAGACGCCATGGCCTATGGCATCAGTACAGGCTTGCGGCATTGGCTTGATTGACACGACTGTTTGGATTCAAAGTCGAGGCTGTGAGGTGTGCATTAAAGGGCTGGTTCTGATAGCGATAACAAGACGCGTCTAGGCTGCCCGGGTCCAGGGCGCGTTGATTATGAAGACAGCCATTAGGCCTTTCAGAGCGCCTCATACAAAATTGGCACTGTATTTACCAGTGGAAATATTTGCTATAAGAATGCGCCCTCATCCCATCCAGTTGGAGGTTCAGTGGGCTAATCACAGTGCGAAAATAGAAATTATACGGCCACGGCTCATATGTTGGCTCTACAGCGATCAACACCGTCATCAATCATCTCAAACCCTTTATACTACTGGCATTGAAACCTCCCCAGTGTACCCCTAAGCAAGGCGAGGAATTAACTAATACGATAGCCTTAAGCTGCCGACTGTGGCGGATTGTAATAAGGTTGTTCGCTACGTCGATCAAAGTCGTAGCAAGGGAGAAATTACAATCATTGCAACAACATGGACAATTCATCTGGTCGTTAACCCCGGGGGGCAGCTCCAGAGCCTTTGGAGATATTTGCGAACTCGTTTTATAACATGCATTTAATACTACTACAGACAACATAGTAACCTGAAATTCATGTCTGAAAGCAACCGAGGCCGTATGCCGTCGATGCATGGATATGAAATACGTAGTTGAAGGCGGCAGATTTACAGCAGCTTCTCACCACTTGCCTATCCTAGCAAGAACTTGGAGCCTCGTCTCTGGCAGCCACACTTAAACCTTTCCATACCCAACCCAATAACCCCCACCATCGCAGCCTCGCGTGAGTGACTCGACGCTTCCCTCCCCGCTAGCAAAGGCAAGCTCCTCTCGACTTCCAGCTACACACATCGCTTATTGCTCTTTGTTTTCCGTTCTCCCGATTCTGTGCCTCGCCAGAGCTTCAACTCCTCGACGTTTCACATTACGAGCGAGCCTCGATCTGCATCGCCGCCCCTCGTGCCTCCGCAGCAGGCAAACAAGCAAGCCCTCAGCGCCTGACACTCCGTCCTCCCTCGCCGGCACTGGTGAGGCTGCTGTGATTGCCGATTCTCGATATTGCACGCGAGAGCCTCGTTGTTCTTTATACCGGTTTCCAGCGCCGCCACATCCCTCCCGCGCTCAAACCCACGCCCGTGGCCGTCGAAGGGTCATCCAACGTCGTGGTTTCTGGTCGGCCCGGCGCGTGCCTCCTGCACTTGGTCCTGCATCGGGCAGCATCAGATTCGATTTAGTGCTCTGGAGTTGCTGTCGCCACACCTCGTGTGACCCGACGACAATCGATCCGCGCTGCGAACGTCCGTCTACCTTCCCTTTCTCGCAGGCTCACGACAATGCCTCCCCCTTCGTCGGCGCAACAGAAGGTGTTAATTGCCCAGTTCGTCTCCCTGACGGGGGTCTCGGAACGGCAGGCGACACGGGTACGTTCAATGTCCAACAATAGGATCCCTGTGCCCTCTCAATATCAATGACCATGGCCCATGGCATCATGCCGGCTCCCACAGCTGCGTCTTGGCTTGGCCAGAACCCGGTTTAGTGGGAGAATGGGGTCTGAGCCATCCGCAACACCATTTCGGTTTCGTCTCCAATTTGCCCATCTGCATTTTCATAAACCGAGGGCTGCGCCAGGCGGCAAGCCAACGAATTCCCGATTTAGTGGTTCCAGTGCTGGTTCGGCTGCTGACGTGAGGTGGTGTACAGTATCTAAAATCCACTGGCTACAAGCTCAATGAGGCTGTCGATGCGTAAGTCAACAACACCTGCCCTCATGTTCCATACCTCCTTGCTTCCCCATCCTGAGCCCTGGACTTCCCCTCGGGTACTTGTCGAATCTCGCTCCCTGCGGCGCCTCTCGGACAATTTTCCCTCTGAGATCCTGCATTCCCGGTATCTCCAACGTTGTTATCGGTGTGGATTGCTTGTGGGGTCCCACTAAGGCGAAGCCTGCCGGTCCTGTCAGACACTGGACAAAGTACGGCCGAGCGCCGCCGATGCCACTGAAACAGAGATGTCAGATACGGGTAACACGCTATGATGCTACCTTGATCTTATCTCGTGCTCATCTCATCAATGTCGTGATGCGATTGCGCGTGCTCTTATCCTTTCCTGCAATTTCTACCGCTTGAGCTGCTCAAAACACCAAGAGTTGTGTATGACTGCGGGCAATACGCCATCTCACAAATTCGCTTGGCCCCCCACCGACTTTATCGACTACCCCAGCCGACATTGCTGTCCTTGCGGGGTGTCGCGGACAATTTGGGAACTGCCTGTTTTCCTAGATTACAACAGCCAGCCACGGGTCTGAGGGTGAACGCTTCCCGCGCCACGGGCCTGGAATGATGCTAGGATGGAAAGACGTTAGACAACATCTCCCCTCCAAAGTTGCCAAGGTTGTCCCTCTGTGGTCGTCCAAGAAAAAGCGGGAAAAGAAGGGCCTAGATGATTCCTCTAAAGGCCAAAGAGCACGGTATATCATTCCGGAAGAGCACACGAACGAACCAGCACCAGGATAGGCTAGGATATTATCTTGGTCTTGTACCGAGTGGTAGCTCATGTCGTTTTCCGGCATCTACAGATCACAAACCCGAGAATTTTATTGAACTCATGACCATCATCAACTAACTAGATATATATGTAGATTTTTCGCTGCTAGCACTGATCCGAAAGGACCCTCTCCTCTAGAGACTAAATTAGACGGTTTATTCGATTCATTAAGAGGTATTCTTGTCTGGTCCAAATTTAATAGTCATTTCGCTTATTGTCTTGCCAGATGACGAGAATGATGAAAAAGATGGCCTTGAGCTGGAGTCTACTATGGGCTACCTGAGCAGCAAGCTTGATGTGAGCTTGGAAAATGCCGAACTATTTGTTGCGCTGGAGCTGGTCCAAGCCCCCAGTGTCGGCGAAATCACGAGGGCAGGCTATGTCAATGGGTGGAAGCTGTCGGGGTACGTAGGAACCTCGTTCTACTAATCCCGTCAATGTGGGCATGCTGGTATTGACTATCTCTCGGTAGAGCGAACCCGACTCATGCAGATCATTCATCTCATATTCAGAAACTTGTCTCTACTCTCTCAGCCGACATCACCTTGTTCAAGAAGGTCTACAGATACACCTTTGTCGCAGGCCGTGAGCGGGATCAGAAAGCATTGAGCTTGGAAAATGCTCTTATCTACTGGGGTATGTTGTTCGCGAACCCCGGCATGCCATGGAAGAGCAAGAACCACGACTGGTTGGATCTATGGAAGACCTTCCTAGGGGAGAAGTGGACTCGATCCGTCAACAAAGACATGTGGAACATGGTATTAGAATTTGCCCTGAAGAGTATGACTGATGAGAGCCTGTCCTTCTGGAGTGAGGACGGCGCCTGGCCAAGCGTCATTGACGATTTTGTCGAATGGTGTAAAATCAAAGGCATCGGGAAATCAGAGACAATGGATGTCGACGATAGCCAATGAATTCACGAAGCATGACGAACATTCATAGAACGCCACCAATATTGCATAGGCCGAATCCCGACCAAACAATCGATACGAACAGCCAGCTTGCATTTACGGAGACCAAATTGGCACGTAGACGTTGGTCTCACCTCTAGAACTCTAGCGGAAAATAGAGCACTGCAGCTCTAGACATTCTGCTTATGACTTGATAATAGACATATAGTGATCGAATCAAGCATCAAATTATACCTCTTCTTTTTTTTTTAAACATTTACCCTCGCCATTGCCTCGGAGATCGAATTAGAAATAGCGTTGAACATTGCCTGATGCCGCATGCCATCTAAATTTATAAATGGCATTTCCAGATGCCTTGATAAAATCATATTTCGTCCGTCTCTATGCGTGTTGCAATCCATCATAATCTTACAATGCCAAACATCCTCCTGTCCCATAAAATGTCCCTTTTCGTATGCTAGATCTTCATGATAGACCGAAATCTGTATTAAGTTTTTCCTTCTTTTTTCCGTTGCCCCCGCCTTCTACGCCTCACTGCCCTGCGTCCTCCACTTTGGCGCACCAAACCTAGAAATCGTCTCAAGCTTTCCATCTCCTAACTTGACGTGCGCCGCGCGGATCATCCTGGGCTCCAGACGTAGTGTGGTGCGCAAATCCTGGTGGACTTTGGTGGAAGAATCGTATCGCATGACAAAGTAATGTCCGTGGGTGTGCTTCATCTGATGGATGGAGATTGGTTTCGGGAGGGAGAAGACGCCCCAGTTGGAGAGGCCGCGAATGACACCGCCGTTTTTGAGGACGAGGGAGCCGACTGTCTGAGCGATTCTGTAAGAGGGGTTTCGTGTTAGATTAACTTTCGACAGGAATGATTAAAGGGCAATTCTTCGCATGGCGCTGGACTGGCGCAGTGGCGGATTGAAGACGAGGTTTGGTTCCTGACATACTCTTTGACCTCTGTGAGGTTGCCCGGCCGGACCTGATTGAGTGGCATTAGCACTGAAAAACATTTGGAGATGAGAATTATCGGGGAGAAGCAAAGCTCACAATGGCAATTAGTTCGTAGAGCATATCTTCAATAGCATCTGTGTTAATGCGGCTGACGTCGCTGGATTTCCAGAATACCAGGCTCTGGAGGAAGATCTAGAATATCTTGAGTCTGAGGTGGTGGGGTGCCGAGAATTTGCCGTGGTGACAGCTAAGGTGAGTGGCACTGGACCGGAAATTCAAGGGTTAGGGTTGGGGACATATGAGGATAGTGCTGATGACGGTTTTTACAATACTACAAATAACACTCTATTTCTGTCACTACGCCAACTCTTCTATTAAGCTGCATCTTATCGGGTTCACAGTTTAAGTTTGCCAGTCACATGGGTCAAGGAAACGATGGCAGCATTTCTCTATTCCATCTATATCCGCTCTTTCGATAAAGCCTGCCATATGTTCCAGGGCAGACGCCAGCCGCTGCTTTTCACAGCAAAGGGGTCAAAGTTTGCCTTTTCAAGACTCTGCAGCCACTGTGCAGCTGGTACAGCTTCAAGAAGTACACCAAAGCTTCGCCTAATATCTCTTGCTGTATCATTCTCTTCTTGGGGCTCGAGGTATAAATGCTCCCCCTCACCCTGATGCTCAAACTCATGCCCAGGGTCTTGCCCCGCTTTCAACCTCTTCAGCATTTCTCTTGCAGTAATCAAGTGATCGTTTGCACGGGTGGCCACTTTGAATACTGCATCTTGCAGTCCCGGTGCATTAGGGCCTTGCCGGAAGACTTCCTCCTCCTTGACACCTTCTTCCGCCATGATGTCGAGTGGTAGGAGGAGACTAGGCTCCCGAGTGACAGGGGCATCGAAACCTGATGGTGTCTTGACAGGCCGAGCCGGCGCGGCGAGAATAGGTATTCCGCGCAATACGGCAACAATACCACATGCCTTGCCAATGTGGCTAGCTAGGTGGTCTACATGCATGGACTGGAGTGGCAAAGACGCCAGGGTCGCATACATGAGGGTAGAGTAGGTATTCTCAGCGTAGTCTTCCAAGCTTGCGAGACTAGCGTACGGTCGATTATCCATATGCCTCTCCCGAGTCTTGACTAGTCTCGAGATCCAAAACTTGATTGATTTTTTGGTAGCGCTACCTGCCCTCTCCTCCAGAGCCCGTAACCCCTTGTATAACAAGATACATATAGGCTCGCGAGGCGGCCGCCCAGCAAAAGTCTTATCTATCGACTCTTGCCAAAACTTCATACGCATGATCCCAATAGTCGGGTTCGAGACCATTTCGGGAAGGCGCACGAGCTCTAAGTTGAGGGCTCTGAGCGCAGCATAGGTGTCCTGCACTGGTGGCGGAACGAAGCGGCGGATGAGGTGGGAATCATAATCGCTTGTTCTGGGAGCTTGTATGATTAGAAGCTTTTTTCCAGAGATGACTTGGTTATAATATCAGAGCATACTGAAGCTGCGTGAAGCAGTATCTTCTCGCGGATTCGACGTCAGAGTCCGTCACGTAGCTGCGACGACAGCTCCTCGGAGCATAGACAAGCCTTTTCAGGCCATTGCCTAGAACTTGAGGTCGATTCATGCAGAGAATTACAAGATCTGTCCCGTAATTTGATGATTACGAGCCAATTGACATCATGATGCTCTTGCAAGTCGCATCGCCACTTGCGATAAAAGAATTACATCTTTCAAGATCGCAAAATCATCCAAACGATGATTGGTTGGCCAAAAGGCTGGGAGCTAGCTCAGTGCGCAAAACGCGCCCACGTGACCTCTCTACACGGTCGCGCCAGTAAAGTGTTTCTGTCGCGTCTCCCAGCTCGCCTTAGTGGGATATAGTCACACTAAAGGCGTGAACACCGCCGCTTTCCAATGATTCCAGGTCAACATGGAGTTTGGGTCGTCGCAAGAGCCTCCTGTAAAGAGGCGGCGGTTTTTCAAGCACCCGGATGAACCGTCATCAGATCCAGTACCTTTCAGTCCTGAAAACGAGTATAGCTCACCCCTAGAACGGAAACGATTCTTTAAAGCCGAGGACGAGGAAGAGAAGGGGGAGGAAAAGGTCAAGGTCGAGCAAGATGCGCGAGATGTTTTGGCCGAATTACCTAGAAATGGTCTTGCCTCGGAAGTCTCAGTGCCTTCACGGCCGCAGCTCCTCCAGGTACAACCAGACACTGAAGTAAAGCACGAGTCTTCGTCAGTGGGTTTTGATCAAGAGACGTTTGAGAGCTTTGTCGGCTGCAAAGTGGCGCCACATGTGTTGAGAACGATTCAAGATCACTGCGGAAACAACCTGGAGCGTGCGGTCAACATGTATTTCGATGGCACATATAAGAAACTTCAGAAGTCCCAGTCGCTGGCAACATCTCTGTCAAGCCCTGCCACTCCTGGCCCAAGCCGAGCATCCTCGAATACCACGCCGAGCGAACCAGCGCCTCTTCCCATTAGACGCAATACTCCACCTTTGAGATATATCGGCGCATTTGGGGTCGAGGGCTGGGCAACGCGGAGCGGAACAAACCTGCTGAAGCACGGCGATACTGTCAAGATTGAACGCCAAAAGATCCAGCCACCTCAGCCGCCCAAAGTCAAGGGAAAACTTGGAGTACCTCCTACCCCTGTAAAACCCAACAACCTTGCCTCAAGACGAGTTGATGTAATAGTGCGCTTTACCACTCAAAACGGACAGGAAATTGGACGTCTTGCAAAGGACACGGCAAACTGGGTATCAACACTGATGGATGAGAAAGTATGCAAGTTTGAAGGAACCTGTGTATACTGCCCCGAACGCCTACGAACAAACGACACGGTGTTTTTGCAGTTGAGATGCTCGCTGCTCAATTCTGCCTTCTTTAAGAGGAGTATGCAATATGCCGATGATCAATCAACGTGGTTTGAGCAGCAGAGCGAAACAGTGGATGAGAAACAACTCCGACTACGACAAGTAGCATTAGTCAAGCTATTTCAAGAGATCAATCTACAGCCATCCATGATAAACAAGGCCGCGAAAAATGGTCGGGCAGGTCTCTTACAGGCTGCGGAGATGGATGAGCAAAAGCAAAAGGACGCTAAAAAGACCACCATAACCAGTAACAGTGGTAACGGTAACGGCAACAACAGTACCAACGGTAATAAGGATTCAGAATCTCTGCCTCCATCGGAAGAAGCAGAAGATGGAGAGGAGCTTGAACAGGATCAACTCGACACCCTTTATAAGAAGGCCCAAACCTTTGACTTTAATACGCCAGAGGCAGAGCCACCTGATACGTTTGCTATGACGCTCAGACCCTATCAGAAGCAGTCTCTACACTGGATGATGGCCAAGGAAAAGGATGAAAGAAGCAACAGAGAGCCGTCAATGCACCCGTTGTGGGAAGAGTACGTGTGGCCCGTAAAGGATGTTGACGACAAGGATCTTGCTCAGATCGAAGGCCAATCCAAGTTCTATGTCAACCCCTATTCTGGCGAGTTGTCATTAGACTTTCCAGTCCAGGAGCAACACTGCCTCGGAGGCATCCTGGCCGATGAGATGGGACTTGGAAAGACGATACAGATGCTCAGCCTCATGCATTCGCATAGGTCGGAGGTCGCGCGCCAGGTTCGACTCTCCAATGGTGGTATCACAAGCCTGAACCAGCTCCCAAGGCTTGGAAGAAACTCGTCAAGTATCTTGGATGCTCCTTGCACCACCTTGGTCGTCGCTCCCATGTCGCTTCTGTCACAATGGCATAGTGAAGCTGAAAAGGCTTCCAAAGCTGGAACCATGAAAGTCGAACTCTATTATGGGAATGAGAAGACGGGGAATCTTCAGGCTCTCTGTTGTGCGTCAAATGCCTCCCTTGCGCCGGACCTTGTTATTACCAGCTACGGTGTCGTACTGTCAGAGTTCACTTCGATCGCTGCTAAGAATGGTGACAAGTCGTTCCACACGGGCCTCTTTTCCCTACGCTTCTTTCGCGTGATCATTGACGAGGCTCATTTCATCAAGAACAGGGCTTCTAAGACCGCCAAGGCATGCTATGAGATTGCTGCTGAGCATCGCTGGGCTTTGACAGGTACACCGATTGTGAATAGGCTAGAAGACCTGTATAGTCTTGTACGCTTCCTAGGCGTCGAGCCTTGGAACAACTTTTCCTTTTGGAAAACATTCATCACTGTTCCTTTTGAATCGGGTGAATTTGTTCGCGCGTTGGATGTCGTACAAACTGTCCTAGAACCGCTAGTTATGCGAAGAACCAAGGACATGAAGACACCAGATGGACAGCCCCTCGTACAGCTACCACCTAAACAAATTGACATAGTTGAGGTAGAGCTATCACGACCAGAGCGAGATGTGTATGACTATATTTTCAACAAGGCGAAAAACACCTTTTCGAAGAATATGGAGGCTGGGACAGTGATGAAAGCTTTTACGACCATTTTTGCGCAAATTTTACGACTCCGCCAGACTTGCTGCCATCCTATTCTTGTTCGCAACAGAGATATCGTGGCAGATGAGGAGGAGGCTGGTGCTGCCGCCGATGCAGCAACAGGCTTGGCCGACGATATGGATCTCGAATCACTAATTACGCAGTTCACGGCCATTACAGACGAGGCGTCCAAAGACAACCAGGCATATGGAGCGCATGCTCTAGATGAGATACGAAACGAGGCGGAAAAGGAATGTCCGCTGTGCTTTGACGAGCCTATGAATGAACAGGTTGTGACGGGGTGCTGGCACTCGGCTTGCAAGAAATGCCTAACGGACTTTATGAAGCACGAGTCAGATCACGGCAGGGTAGCCAAGTGCTTCAACTGTCGTGAGCCGCTCAACCAACGAGACCTATTTGAAGTGGTGCGTCATGACGAGCCGGATGCGTTTTCTCAAACGCCGCGGATCAGTCTACAGCGGCTTGG
Source organism: Sphaerostilbella broomeana (assembly GCA_930272545.1). Taxonomy (NCBI): domain Eukaryota; kingdom Fungi; phylum Ascomycota; class Sordariomycetes; order Hypocreales; family Hypocreaceae; genus Sphaerostilbella; species Sphaerostilbella broomeana. The sequence goes on from CAKNET010000042.1 coordinate 153,947, forward strand.
AGTTAATGCCTCTTCGTCCAAAGTCGCCGCATTGATGAGCCAGCTCCGTTCCCTACGACGAGAGCACCCCAACATGAAGTCTGTTGTCTTTTCACAGTTCACATCCTTCCTGTCACTTATTGAACCTGCGCTCGGGCGGGCGAATGTCAAATTCCTACGTCTAGACGGCAGTATGGCCCAGCGTGCCCGCGCAGCCGTGTTGAATGAGTTTGCGGAGAAGCAGGGCTTCATGGTGCTACTTATTAGCTTGCGTGCTGGTGGCGTAGGACTCAACCTCACGAGCGCAGGGCGGGTCTTCATGATGGATCCGTGGTGGAGCTACGCTGTTGAGTCGCAGGCGATTGATCGCGTCCACAGGCTAGGCCAGGAGGTCGAAGTGCAGGTGAAGAGATTCATTGTCAAGGAGAGCGTCGAAGAGAGGATGCTAAAAGTTCAAGAGAGGAAGAAGTTTATGTGAGTGTCTTGTTTTGGGAGGGGTCTTCCTCCTAGTATCATAGCAATGACTGACCAAGTACCAGTGCAACGTCTTTAGGCATGATGAGTGATGAGGAAAAGAAACTCCAGCGAATTGAGGATATCAAAGAACTCCTCAGCTAAGAAAGGCGCGCAGCTTACGATTCCAAGAGTCAGTTTAGAGCTGCACTTTTGTTTTTTGGCATACGATGGAGGCAGTATATATATATATATACGTGTGTGTGTATTGCATGATGATGGTTGAATATCAGGCGCTTTTTAAAGTCGACTGTCAAGTCAAAAAGTCATTGTATGGCGTACTGGATTGGTTTTTAGCGGTATATAGACTTTGCGTGGCATATATGAACACTAGCATTAATGTCTGTTGTATAGATGAAGGATTCTTCTATGGGAAAGATGCCAGCAATAGGTAGGTGTAGCTTGAACTAGAGTATTACCTTGCGTGGAGTGTATTGACAGGCAGGTGGAGGTGAATAAAGGATTGGCTATAAAGCCGCTTCTCGTGACGGGCCGTCACATCTGATGATCCAAGTTGACCCGCGAGAAGGAATGACAGGATACATAATTTGGTTTTACTTATTTTTTTTTTATAAACCAAGTTATTAGAGGAATTCTAAACAACTTCACTTAATACGCTGTGCATGTTTTTAGATTTTTATAGTATTTGTCTAGGGTAAGAATAGATCTAGAGTTACTGAAGGATAGAGCCCATGTCTTGGGTCTTAATATAATATCCCCAAATATGCCAATACCGATGTTGGTTAGAATATAATGACCATAGAAACTCGTTTGTCGCAAAATTTAATATGTGGCGCGGCTCAATGCAGTTCAAGCAATTAGATTCAGTCTATAAAATGTCAAATCTAGCTGCCCGACCATATTACCATAATGGGTATATCCCCAAGTCTAAAAGTACGCCAACCAGTTCCTCCTCTATTTTGTATCCCTCTTTTTTGTCATTTCACTCATCTGAGTTATTTATTTATTTGTTTTGTTAGTTTGCGCAGGTGTTAAGCCTTAGACCTTAAGGACAACCTTGTTGGCGGTGCCCTTCTCCTCCTCGGTGCCGAACACGTCAATGTCCCACTTGGGAGAATCTAATCCAGAAAGTTAGTCTCAACATCTTCATAACCCTTTTTCTTCGATAGGAAAAAAAACTCACAGTTAAGGGGGAGGTTGAAACGTTGAGGCTTCTCGCCCAGCTTGGCCAACGCCTTGATGGCCTCGTCATCTATCTCCACCTCCTGGAAGTTCTCTGCAATGCGCGAAGCAGTCACAGACTTGGGAATCACAATGTGACCGCCAATCTGAGACCAGGCGAGGATCACCTGGGCGGGGGTGACGGTCTTGCCCTGGACCTTGGACAGTCTCTCGGCAATGGCCTTGACCTCGTCGGTGGCGACCAGCAGGGGGAGGCCCTTGGAGTTGTTGCCAAAGGCGGAGTAGGCAGTGATGGCGATGCCCTTCTCAGCGGCGTACTTGATCAGAGCAGGGTCGGGGAGACGGGGGTGACGCTCAATCTGGTTGACGGCGGGGGTGACGCCAGTGTCCTTGATGACTTGCTCGAGCTGCGCGGTGTGTGTTAGTCGAGAATTGAATTCACGGTTAATGGAGATATCGACAAAGACGTACATGCTCAATGGTAAAGTTGGAGACACCAACGGAGCGGACCTTGTCCTTGGGAAGCTCGGTCAGGGCCTTCCACGTCTGGGAGAGTGAGACGTTGTTGTTGAGGAGAACCTCTGAGCCGTCGGCAGATTTGAGGAAGAGGCTGTCGCTGGAAGCGAAAGCGATGGGCCAGTGGATGAGGAAGAGCTATTTCTGATTAGCATTTTTTATTTCTTGCTTCTCTTCGCGTTCCTTGGGGAAGCACAAGCACAAGTGTCTGTGCTGTAAAACATACATCAATGTAGGTCAGGCCTAGCTCCTCCAGCGTGTCGTCTAGAGCACCAGGGACATCCTTGGGCTCGTGCTTGTTGTTCCACAACTTGCCGGTGATGAAGATGTCCTCACGCTTCAGGCCGGGCACATCAGCGAGAGCCTTCTTGATGCCCTCGCCGACCTCTCTCTGGTTCTGGTAGATCTTGGCTAGGTCGAGGTGACGGTAGCCGATCTTGAGGGCCTCGTAGACACCGGCGCCGACCTCGCCAGGAGCTGACTGCCAGGTGCCGTAGCCCAGGGTAGGGATCTTGTAGCCGGTGTTGAGGGTGACTGTTCGTCCGAAAGACATGTTAGGCGGTTGTTGTTGTTGTTGTTGTTGTGGTTGTGGTGGTGGTGGTAAAAGGGTTCTATCTGTCGTTTGGGGGGAAGGGGGAGTTGTGGGAGAGCGTTGAGGAAAGGAAGAATAAGAGGGCAAGATGAATTTAGGCAATGACGGAGGGACCGCCCTGGCTATTTATTATTTCTCATACAACCGCATCGCGCGCTATCGCCGCACCTTAGTTGGCCTTACTGGGTGTGACAGCATCACGGGCCAGGGCCAATGAGTCTATCAATTCTCCCACGCACGCAAGCCAGCGGGAAATCAGACAAGCGGCGGTGGTGCTTTGATGGCAACGCATCATCCATGGCCTTCTATGGAGAAGCGGGTTTAAAGCGGCCTCATCATTCCTAGGAAGCGGAGCCAGGCTGCAAGAGAGAGAGAATCGCCGGCGCCACAACGGAGCGAGTGTCTTTCCCTCTGTGTCTCTCTCCTCCCACCATTAGACGGATATAATGATGATGATGTTGTTTGCCTAAGGATAGCGTCATGTGGTGGCTGCTCTGAGGTATGACTCGCGTGGCAGCTGAACGTCCGTCTGTATGTATGCGGGATGGAAATGTATTGATCTATCATCTGGTGTTTTTTTTTAATCAATATACCCCTCGCCTTCTATTTTTTTGTGTTGTTGCCATGGTGGCGGGCGTCAAGACGTCACTCGTCATCCAGATGGAGGATCTCCAGGTCCGGTTCCGTTTTTCGCGATAATTTTTTTTTATTTTCTATTTTATTTTTCTGGCTTCACTTAAGCTTCTTGCAGTTGCCCCTCCACTGATGATGCAACTGCCCCGCACTAAGGAAAAATAAAGAAACAGGCCCATTAATTGAGGGGCAGAAAAACGGGCAATTGAGGTGATGCAGCCGGATAATTACGTCGTTTCAGCGGGGAGGGGGGAGACCCTTCCGTGGCTTCAGTGGCTTTAGTGGGGGGTCTAGGCTGTAGGTCCCCTGAAATCAATGCTAAAACAACCTACACCACCAGTATCAGTATCAGTCGGGTACCACTACCAACAACAGCACAGTTGAGGTGAGATTGATCTCCGCCTGCTGTGCTTGAATCTTTCATCTTCTCTCATCTTCTTCTCCTTCAGCCAGCCATATCTGTCTGTCCCTCCTTCAACCCACCCGAGATCTCCAATTTTGCTCCGTTTTCCAAAGCCAATCTCCCTCCCCTCCTACATCGGGCGTCCCAACTCTCGGTCAGCCAAGTTCACGATTGACTGCCTGCGTTCTGTGTGCGAGACCATGCAGCCATTGATATGAGATGCTCATTACCACATTCAACTCGCAGCTTTCGTCATTGTCTCAAAACACCGCATAATCTCATACTCCCGGCTTTTATTATTTGCTGGCCTCCGCCGTCCGCCCCAAAACACCATCATCGCCTATCAGCCAGCTGTACAAGTGCCATTCCCTTCGTTGAGCGGCGGGCATACCGACTGAGGACGATCACAGCAAGAAAAATTATGGTGGGGGGTGTCCACACTAGCTGCCACCTCCTAGATAAATCCCGACGGCCTGCTAGTTCTGGTCTAGACGCTACTGTGTCGCCAGTCTAGTAGCTGGCTAGTTCTTCTAGAAGAAACGCCATGTTTGCCTGGAAGGATTAGTGGCGTTGTGAAAAGGAGAAGAAACCCGGTACATGAGAAGAAAAAGGATGGAACAACGGGTGTTGTGTAAGACTTCACCCGTGATTTGACCCCCTTGAGAACATCAGTGTGACGGCTTAAGTCAGCAAAAGCCTCAAACCTGTATAACGACAACTCATTATCAAGCAAGAGAAGTGCTTGGTGCTGGATGATTTTTTGCGGCGGCACGCGGTTCAACCACACAAACATTGTGCCTCATCCACGAACACACTGCTTCTCTCTCTCTCTCAACTACCACCATGTCCGCTGGCCCGTCGTCACATCATGATCCACCGTCCGGCTTGGTGTTATTGTGTTTGGTGACGATGCACAAGTGTTCAGGTTCGCAACTCCCTCACACATGTGGGCGGGAAGCTATCTACAGGTAGGCATTGAGAAGAAATCCGGCACGAATGCCCCACAAGAAAGGTTGAACAACTCTGTTTGGCGGTTCCATCTTCCCGCGTAGATTCTCTTTCAATTAGAGTACTCAACACGGCTTGGTTGCTTTGAAGGCAAGGCTGCAACGGAATCTGACGGCTCATGAAGCTGAGCAATTGTTTCAACTTCAGGAAAAGAGTGATATCCTGTCGGAATTTCTCAAACGTAGAGCTGGGCAAACTGAATGATGTTGTGATGGCATGGTGAGAAGTCGCCAGCAAACCTCCTCCATCATGAAAATGGTATAAAGCTCCTGCTTTTTGGACACAAATTACCCTAATCAATCAGGCTTCAAGCAAAATCCATCCATCTGTCTCAAAACCAGCCAGCACCAGTTGCCTCAGTATTTCTCAGATGTTTCCAGAAGAGCTTACTATGCTTCTCCCCATGTACCAATTGCCATACTTCGCCTTGCGCCAGTCTCACCGTGTTGTCCAGCCACGAGAAACCACCAATCCTCCCCATGACGACCAAATCTCCACGTCCGCCGCCATAGGCCTCTCAATTGGCTTATGTCTCCTTGCTGTTGTTCTCATGTCTGTTCTATATTTCTGTTGCTGTCGCCAAGAACCTCGTCGTCGAAAGCATAAGCAACATAAACGCGAAACTCGACAAGATAAGCCACAGCACCCGGAAAAGGAACCCCAAAAGACAGTGAAGGCAGAAGAACCACCAACTGCTAGGGACGTTGCGCAGGATGGAGAGCATGATGAGCCGCAAGTTGTGATGCCCCTTGCTATTCATCACCATCAACACAAGGACAGGCACTTTCACAGCGAGCATCACAGGCATGATCACCACGATACCCATAATCACCGGGAACAACATCAGCACGATACTTTAAATGATGTTACCCCTCCTAGACAACGAGGGGCTCATCTCGATCAGACTCACCACCATCGTCATCACCATCGTCATCACGAACTGCGTTATGCAAAGCGGACCTTTCTTTACAGAAACCCCTTTGCCAGCCTAGAGAACCTGCTGAGACTACCCCCTCGCGTCGCTCATTTCTATGCACCGCCAACTCCGTCCATATTAGCCGATGAGGTGGATGTAGAAAGACACAGAAGGGTCGGACGGGGTACACGACACCACAGTGGAAGACATCATCACCATCATAGGCATCATTAAGAAAAGCTGCGGTGGTTTACTTTGATTTTAAGGAGATGCGGTTTGATTGGATTTAGAAAGCTGTCACTAAGCTGATAGAGAGAAATTGATAAATGGTTTAATTAAAGAGATTGCTGATCATCCACCACAATCTGCAGCAAGCGTCGTGTGTCAAAGGACGAAACTTTTTTGATTTCTTTCGTGCTGTGATCCCATAAAGGAAATTACCACACAAGATGATAAAAGATAAAAATGCAAATGTGAATCATTCTGCTTCGTCATATTACCCGCTCAAGAACTCCGACATATCTGTAGGTATGGCCATCGTGAGAGCCTCGAAGGCGTTTTTTGGGTCCATATTTCCATATATCATAGTAGTACACAAATATGAGACGTGCTTCCTACATTGCATTAGCATGTTATCTCTATCATCAGCTTCAAAACTCCCACTTACGTCTTATTAGGATTTTTACATTAGTAGTCGCTCTGTAAGCTTTTCAATGTGCGGCTTTTGGATCCGCACCGCCATGGCCCCCTTCTCCAGAATTCTTGGAGTTTTTCGAGTTCCTGCCACTATTTGATCGTCGCCTGTTTCTGCGTTTCTTATAGGATAACTTGATGGATGTTCCATAGAAATAGAGGAAGATACCAACACCGATGAGGAAGACGGCAAGTATAAGGCCGACTATGAGACCAATCTGAGCATTAGTGTTTGTGGTAGGATCGCTCGAGAATTGCCGCTTCGTCAAGGCAGACAGCGCTTTAACCAACTGTTGTCGAATGCTAGAAACCTGCTCAGCATTCTCGAGGAAGTGGTCAAGTGGTGCTGCGGCTTCTGGTTTGGCAATTGGGATATACATTTAAAAGTCGCTTTGTGTGCAAAAGCTGCAGAGAGAGCAGTTGGACTGTTTGTGTGCTCACCACCAGACGGCAAAGCAAGGCAAGGCAAGGCAAGGCAAGGCAAGACTTAGGCAACACACGACCCCAAACGTCAGGACGGCGATGGAAGACGCTGGGAGCGGCTTGGAGAGAAACGTTCCAATAATAACGAGCACGCACATGCTGTATTAATATAGCCATCGTTACACGGCCTACATGTAGCCAGTGGGTTGATTTTCACCCACAGCCATAGAAGGAATCAAGAGGAGAGAGGCCATGACGGGCTGCTGAGCCGGCATACATTTCACGGGCATGAGGAGACACTATCTACACACACAAGCAGCTAGTATAGCCTGTTGCTATGCAAGTCCCCATGGCCCCCAGACGAGTGAGACGACAGCAGGAAGAGTGCATGCAGCAGCAGCAGCATCATGGCGTATGACGGTTCAGGTTTCTGCATGGCAATGGCGGGATGGCTGTGGGGTCCAAGACAATGAATCCAATCAGATATATTGATACGGGAAATGGCATGCTTTTAAGAGATTTGGCTGCAAGACTGGGATTGGAGAAAGGACGATGTTGGCATGAGGGGAGTTGAGTTGTGCTCCCAGCCTTATTAAGTCTGACTATCACCCAGCTAGCATTGTACATATGTATCTCTTCGTGCTTGAAAGAAACAGGCCGCAGAAGCTAAGCTAAGCAAAGAAGACAAAACGCATAACTGATTTTGATGACGATGGGATGAAATGGTCAGTCTATGGCACTCGGTCATGGTCAACACAGATGACTACATGTAGTAAACTCTGCCACCTCATCAAAAGGACAATGATAACATGTAATACTCGTCAGAATGTAACGGCCTAGATGATTTTAGATAGAGATACGAATTACGATATCAGAACCACCAAAGGGGATAAAGGACCTAGACCAACCTCCAGGTCATCCATCCCGCCGGGTGGGTTGGATCAATGCAGGACAACACATTCGACACACAGAGCCTCTAGTCCCTAATTCGATAGCCACGACAGCGCTGATTGATTGGAAAGGCAAGATCACCACATCGCCTGCACTACGGTCTTCTCTGCAGCAGCGCAGAAAGCTGTGCCATTCTTAGAGGTCGGGGGGGGGGGGCCAGGTCGGGCATCATTGGGGGTTATATATGTGTGTGTGGCAGCAACTGACGAGTCTTATCCTCGGTAATGCCTATATATACTTTGAAGTCGGACCGGTGCAGTACACTATTATGTGAAGATGGAGGCTAAAAAGGGCTGGAGATAAGAGATGGCGAGATGTAGAGGAAGAATTTCAAATGGTGGGAAAAGTCAACGTCGGGTTGGGTGTGAATTGGGCTTTGAGGAGAGGAAAGACGAGCATGTTGGACGAAGCGCCGCTATGAACTGACTACTACGTAAACTAGTCGACTGATCGGAGTGGCATTGCCGTGTTCTGGCACTACTGGAGGAAATAATAGGGCATAAGGAGGTGTGAAACACGGCTCTCGCTCGATAGGTTCGGGGAGAGGTAGTGATCACGTTTGTTGTTGTTGCTATTGTTGTTATGACGAGGGTAAAGGTGCAGGAGAAGCGTCTGAGGCTCTACCCGTACCGACTCGAAACCAACATGGCCTCATGCGCTACCTACCTAAGGGATATGTGAGAGCTCGCGCCGCCGCCAGCAGTGCGTGGTCGGTCCCTAATTATAGCACACTAGAGCCCTGCACAGCGATATAGTACCTAGGTAGCGCGCTGTAGTCCCCTTAATCTGCCCTGGACAGGCGCCTGGACAGTCCCGTGAGCGCCCCAAGCACGGCCAAGCGGAGGCTAGGCTATCACGGCGGCTGCGTATTAGATAGATGGATGGATAGAGGGAGTCCTTTGGGGAGACAACCTTGGAAAACTTGTTGCCGTTAACAAGAAACAACCGTGTATCGACAATGGCGCAATCAATGCAGTGCATACACATACGCGTGGTGGCCTCGGGCCATTGCTGCTATTATTATTATTATTATCATTATCACCATCATCATCATGGTCATCAGTCAACGTGATTTCTGCCTGCTGCTTGTGCTGGGCCCCCAGTGCATGATACCTGCTATTCGATCATCATACCATCAACACCACTGCAACTCCACCCGTGATAATCAGGGACAGATCCCTCCCGATCAACAGTCCCTCCCAAACAGCAATCAAAGTAGGTCGCCTATTCGAAAACAATAGGACACAGAAGAAAGGAAGCACTGCCTGGTTTTTTTGTGGTGTTTGATGTGCCTCAACCAAATTATACCCCAACCCCAACCCCCTCCTGTGTTTCACCATCACACTCGGCTCGCAGCCAAGCGCCAAATCTCAAACATCAACCCGCCAAACTAGTGCATCGGAACCTCGTGTCTCCTGCGTCGAAATCCATCGATCCTCGGCAGCCCTGACGGCCTTTGCTTGCGCGGTTTCTCTCAAGCTCTCGTCTCGTTGACGCTCCGGCCTGGCACCACGTACGAATCATGCCTCTGGCTGCCGCTGCTTAGCTCATACAGCCAAACACATCTGGTTCCAGTTGAACCAGGAACGAAGGCCTGCCGTGCGTCCTTGCCAGGGACCTTGGCAAACCTCTGACGGGGCCTCGTCATCGCTCATCTCGTGCTTGACTCGGGTTTTGTTCATCTTCCTCCTCATCCTCCTCGAGGTGCCGCTGCAGAAATCCGGGCCTCGTCTTGCATCATCATCTTCTTCTTCTTCTTCTTTTTCAGTATCGTGGGCTGGACCTTACTTCGATTCTAACAGTCTTGATGGCTGCCTTTTGATCGTGTTTTTCCTTCTTTTTTTCCCTTTCCCTTTCCCTTTCCCGTCTCTCCTTTCCTCTTGGTCTCTGTTTGTTGGTTTCTTTGATCGGGTCTTGTCGGTACTGTCATCTATCTCCTTTGTCTACTTATGTAGCGGCATCTGCGATAGCCGCTACTCATTTTCCATACGCCCATCATGGAACTCACATCACTTCTCTTCGTATTATCCTTGGCGACGACAGCACAATCATGGCCGAAACAACCTTTGGAGGTGAATGATTTGGTGGACCGGACGACTTTGCCCTTGATTCCCCTGGCTCCAGCTTCCGTCAGCACAGCTCCAGCGGTAAATAAGGACGTTGGGCCGATGGCAGCCCTCGCAACTGGTGTGGCTCCTGACGACGACTTGTCAGAAAGAACGGTGGGTGTCAGGAATTCCGCTGCGGCTCCTGCGGTATCACAGGTGGACAAAGATGTCAGCGAGAAGCGCAGCATTCTGGATGACGATGACGACCCGGCTGGGTGGATGACACTGCCTGTGCCGCGCCTATCATCACGGGAGGGTGAAGACAAACGTGCAGTCGAATCGCCATCCGGCGTACTATCATTTCCCATTGTTCGGGCTGCAAAGTCGGGGTTGTCCAGGCGAGGGGTGGTGGAGGTGCAGGTGGAAAACCGATCCGACGTATCGTACTACGCTCAACGTAAGACTTCTGTCCTGAGTATAGTACATATTATTATTTTTATTTTATATGCTAATTCACGCAGTGAACATTGGTACTCCTCCTCAAAAGGTTTATGCTCAGATTGACACTGGTTCCTTTGAGCTGTGGGTAAATCCCGACTGCTCTAACGTCCGGACAGCAGATCAGAAATTCTGCCGTGCCATCGGACACTACAACCCAGCTTCGTCTTCCACCTCGCAAAACACCGGGCAGACCAACGACCTCAAGTACGGCATCGGCAGTGCCAATATCAACTATGTTCTCGACAACATCGCACTCCCTGGCTCTGACCCCATGACCAAGGTCCAGTTTGGCGTGGCCTCGGAAAGCAGCGATGAGTTCTCTGGAATTCTGGGCATCGGCTACGGTTTGGGTTTCAACACCGAGTACAGGAATTTCATCGACGAACTCGACGCACAGGGCGTCACCAAGACAAAGGCTTTCAGCCTGGCTCTGGGGAGCAAGGACGAAACGGAGGGTGCCATTATCTTTGGTGGCGTCGACACGAGCAAGTTTGAGGGAACGCTGGCCCCAGTTCCCATTGTCCCGGCAGAGAAGTCTCCCGATGGTGTTGCCCGTTATTGGATATCCATGAACTCCATCACTGTGTCGCCTCCTAGCGGCAAGTCCAACACCATTCCCAAGTCCAAAACGACGGTTTTCCTCGACAGTGGTTCTACATTGACGCTGCTTCCGCCTGCGGTGGTTCAGAGCATTGCCAATGCATTGGGGGTGCAGCAGATTGGCGAGGGCGGCCTCTACACTGTTGACTGCGACCTGGCGAACCAAAACGGGTCCATCGACTTTGCCTTTAACGGCGTGACGATCAAGGTGCCCTACAGCGAGATGGTCCGGTCGATGGCCACTCTCCCCCCTAGTTGCTACCTGGGCGTGATGCCGAGCACGGAGTTTTCTCTTCTCGGTGACACATTCCTGCGCTCTGCATATGGTAAGTCCAACGTCTACCCACGGGCGTGTTTCTCTCAGAAAACTAATATGACATGTATATACAGTCGTCTTCGATGTCTCTGCCAACATGACGTACTTGGCCCCCTACTCCAACTGCGGAACCAAGCTCCAGACCATCAGCTCATCATCCGATCTTGAGAAGATATCCAGCACATGCAACGTCGAATCAGGCGGCGATTCGTCCAACGGTGGAGCCGACCCCAACGCAACTTCGACCATTACGGCCCAGCCAGTCACATTCATGACAGTTTCACCCTCAGCCACAGGCTCCCCTACTGGTGCGGCTACGGCTACGCAAGCTGCTGCTGCTGCTGCACAAAGCAGTGCTGTTGCGAATAAGGACAGCTCGCAGGAGGCATCTAAATCCAAGAGTAGTGCGGGTAGGATAGGCATCCCTACAAATGTTCTAGGGGTGGCGCTTGCTGTCATGGGGCTTATGATGGTGGTTTGATTACTAGGAGAAGTTAACGAGATGAGCGAAATATATCATGGGCATTGTGGTAATAATTTATCTTTTAGAGTGTAGATACAGTGAGACTAAGCTTTCTTGCTTTCTTGCTTTTCTGATTCCAATTGAGCGGGATGGCATAGCATGACATTTTGACGGACACGGGCTTTTGCATAAAGGACATAGCATAGGATACCATGTAGACCAACGCACACACACACACACACACACACACACACATATATATATATATATATATATATATGTATATATATAAATACGCGATATAAAAAAAAAAGCTTCAAAAATTCAAGACACCTCGCCCTTCACGCTATCTGCAGCACAAACTTCGGTCCCCTCTGGCCCTCCTCCCCCTCATCCAGCAACTCCAGCATCTTGATCCCCGCGCTCGGCTTCTCCTCCAGAGTACCGTCCTCCTTGATCCGGAGCACCACTACCGCCCACTCGCCGAGCTCATTCCCCACAAAGAGCTCCTTGCCGCTCCTACTCAAGCTAAACATGCGAGGGAGCCTGCCCCCCGTAGATGTCTCCCCCACAAGCTCGAGTCCCAAGTCGCCATCTGCGCCTGAACCAGGGGGGAGGACGCGAAAGTGCGCAACAGTGTCGGTAGTGTCGGCAGTGAGGCGGTTAGAGGTGTAGATGTGCTTGTTGTCCGGCGAGAGAACGACCTGCCCGGCTGCGCAGGAGGAGATACGCCCCGCAGAGGAATTGGTGGCCACGAAAGTCGAGTAGGACGCCTTTTGCGTGAATTCTATGCTGGAAGAGGTGTAGGATAGGGAAAAGACAATGAGGCGATTGCTCTTCTCGCAGAGGAGGATGTAGTGCGTTGCCGCTGGTGGGGTGGTGGTGTTGCCAGTGCCACTAGGGTAAAACACGGCGTGACGGGGTCCAGAGCCTGTAGGGACGGGGATGCGATTCACGATGGGGAAGGGCTCGTTGACGGCGTGAGAGTCAAAGAGGAGGATGGTGTCGGTGCCGAGGTCGTTGACGGTGAAGAAGCGGCCTGTGGGGTCGAGGACAGCTTGGTGAGGGTGGGAGATGGTATTTGCGGCATCGAAGTCAGGGTGCTTGGACTGGACGGTCTTGATGAGTTGGAGGGAACCGTTTGCAGTGTCCCAGATGTCGATGGTGCCGTTGCCGTAGGCGGAGCCGAGCATGCGTGTGGATTGGGCGTTGAGCTCGAGGTGGCAGACGCCGTGGCTGGCTTGTTGGTGGGTGAGGCTGGTGATGCTGTTGGCGGGGAGGTCGAGTTTCAGGAGGTGTGTGGTGTTGGCGTCTTCGTCAAAGGTGTAGAGGAGAGACGGGTCGGAGGGGGAGGGGGAGAGCCAGGAAGGGTTTCCGGGGAATGGGAGGTTGAGGTCGATGGAGATGGAGGAGGAGGAGGAGGAGGAGGAGGAGGAGTCGGGGTTGTAGGTTGCGAGGTAGATGTGGTTGGGGCGGGAGATGAGGAGGCGTGAGAGAGGCATAGTGGTGGTGTTTCTTGAGGAGGTTGGATGCTATTCAGAGGTGTTAGCTGAGGGTAGGGGTGATAGATATGATAGATTATAGGTTCATCAGGGGATTGGGTCATCGGAGTTACGAGAGTGAAGCAATTGCAAGCCCAACATGAAGATGATAAACCAACCGACTTACATACCTGTGTTGATATGCCGATGGAGATATGACCAAGATGCCAATCAAGTCATTCCCTTTCAAGAGGATGGTTCAAATGCGTCTCTTAGGCAAACCAGTGACTCAGTCTTGTTATAATCACCTCGAGTCATGAATGAGTGGAAATGTGACGTTTCATACGTAGGTGATGAAGTGAGGTCAAAAGTGGGGAGATGTGGTGGGGGTGAGAGGTTATATATAATAGATAATAGGGCATTTACGTGGGGTGAGGGATTGCCGCATTTGGCATTTTTTTCAAGCTATTCATGTATAAGGTCCGAGATGGATCATGATGAATATAGGGGGGTTTATTTAAAGAAAAAAACATAAGATATAAGAACCCTATCATAGTTCCATCATTAAAAATCAGGTATGCCTAAACGCCCAGCTCAAACACACACTCACACACTCATGACCCCTAACCACCATCACCACCATCACCATCACCATCTCTCTCTCTACCAACTAATCCCCACAGCCTTACCCTCATACTCATTCCGCGCACTCCCTCCCGCCAAACACTTCTCATACACCCAGCGTCCCACATCCTCCCTCGAGATGAAATACCCCGTCCCAGCCCTCTCCACGCCCTCAACCGGATCCTCCACGCCCACGCGAATCTCACGCTCCGCCTTCGCGCCATCACACAAGAAGCTCGGCCGCACGAGGATATAGCGCTCGCGGCCGCCCACGACGTGCTTCTCCATGGCCTTCTTGTCTGCGTGGGGCACCTTGAGCATAACGTGGTACATCGGCACAAAGAGCAGCGGCACGTCGCGCTTATGCGTTGAAATGCCCGTCGTGCTCCCAATCACTAAAAGCGGCGTCCCCTGCGCAGCAGTAGCAGCAGCAGCAGCAGCAGCAGCAGCAGCAGCATGCTCCCCGCCACTGCGGCGCGCCCTATCCAGCGCATCATACAGCGCCACGATGCCCTTCCCACAGACGTCTGGGTCGTCAATGGTAAAGTTCCTAGGGTTGAAGAGCCCCCCGATAGTGAAGTAGACGGCGTCGACCAGCTGCAGAGGGTCCGACGGCTTGGTCAGGCAGGAGAGCACGTCGTCGACGCTGTGGGCGTTGCCGGGCTTGACGATGAGGTTGGCAGGCTTGGAGGGGAAGTGGGCGTCGAGCTTGGAGGGGTTGCGGCAGAGGGCGATGCAGGTGTGGCCGGCGGAGAGGGCGTGTTTGAGGGCGGAGAGGCCGCAGCCGCCAGAGGCGCCGAAGAAGGCGATGGTGGATGTGGATGTGGATGTGGATGTGGACATGGTGGTGGTGGTGGTGATGTTGATGTGGTGATGATGTTAATATGGTGGCGTGTAAGTGATGCGTGGAGTTGAAGTAGTTGGCGTCAACGATTTATATGATGCGTATGTAAATAGAAGACGTTGATAGAGTGACAACTATCGATAATGTATTCAGTTGGCTATTTTCAATCCGTCTTGGATATATCTGTTATTGCTCTGTTGTCGTTGTTGCTGTTGTTGTTGCTACAGTATACTGATATTATAATTCCTCCATCATCAGCAGCAAGCCAACTTTATATATTCCATCCCCTCCACATATTTCCAATCCAAACTCCTACACCACTCCATCTCTATGCCACAGCTCTACTCCCAATATCACTCTACCTTCCTCCATCTTCTCAAACAAACCCAGGCCTCAGCCCCGCGCCACCACGGCTCAGGCACTTTCGGCGATCCTCCGGCCTTTGGGGCGCAATGCCGGGACGGGTGGGGTCCTCCGAGATATACTCGTAGATGTTAAGCAACCAACGCATTTTAATTAGCAAACCCTAACTCAATGGTAGTATAACTCGCCTCGCGCCTTCGCGTCTCGTCTCGTCTCGTGGGCCGCGACAAATGGTTTCGTTGTTCCTTCTTTAGCGCAGCCACACGAGGCGCGAGCCAGCGAAATAAAGGCGGCCTTTGCTTAATTGACGATGAATGGATGCATGCATGTAAGTGATTTTCAACAACTTTGCCAATGCTTCATTAATTCCTAGCCGGAGCTCTTAACCATATTCCTCACAGACGACTGAGTCAATGCCATCAACTCTCATAGTACGTTTACCTCTTCCACAGCCCCCGCGATTATATATTCGCAAACTAATTTCAAGTGCGGTATTAGCGTGATTGCGTCCCAAGAGCTTGCAAGCCACATAATAAGGACGCATCATCTATGGGTTTTTCTAAACGTGAATCGTTATTGTATTTATGGGATATGATAAAAGGCATATTAAGAGCCACAGCCGTATATCGTCGTCAGTACTTTAGGACCCATGAGTTTCATACCATGGGTTTGGCTTTATAATAAGCGAGATGATCTGATTTTCAACTTTCTATGCTGCAATATTTGACGACAATCTTTGCAAGCGGAGATATGAGCAATATATTGGAGCCAAGGGCGAATATACGTACAGTCAAGAGGAAAAGTACGGTGGTCATTCACCACACGGCATACACACACCGGACATCGCTTCACGCATTGGAACAAAAAAGGCCAAAAAAATCGTACTTATTCCATCTGTCACGTATTCCACGATCCAATCTCACGCATTCATCTCAGGGGCTCCCCCAAAAGCAAAGTGAGCGGATGACCACAGGTCATTAAACGAGCCCCCCTCATTTATATCGAGCCAAAGAGAGCCTCCCTCCCATAAATACAGTCGGGAGCTGCGTTTTCACTACATACATTCCCGCAGGACAGACGCCTGCTTAGAAGGTTAGGAGAAAGAAACGGGTGGGGGAAGAAAAAAGGGAAAAAAGCTGAAAGATTGTCGGTTCCCGTAATAATAATCCCGCCATGCATACACCATAATTAACAAGAAAAAAATTTAAAAAAAAAACAAGACTGCACCAGATCCAGATTAGAACATGAACAGGCCAGCACCAGCCAGAATCATAGCCAGAGCACTGGCACCAGGCTTGGTACCACTATTCTTGGAGGTGCTTCCACTGCTGCCCCCTGAGTTGCTGCCGCAGTCTTGGCTGAAGCTGCTGGATGAGCAGTCAGCGGGGGGGCTGCTGCTAGTGCCGGAGCCGGAGCCGGAGCCAGAGCCAGAGCCAGAACCGGAGCCGGAGCCGGAACCAGAACCAGAACCAGAACCACTGCCTGAGCCACCGCTACCACCACTGGATCCAGAGTTGCCACTGTTACCACCGGAAGAGCTGCCGCTGTGGTCTTGACCGGTGCCGCCGCTGGTGCCGCCAGGAATCGAAGCAGGGGCGGTATCCTTGGGCTTGTCAGCGCCAGTGGAAGAAGCTGAGCTTGAGGTGTCGGAAGAAGAGGACTCTGAGGTCTTGCCGATGTCCATATCGAGGCCGGTGGCTTCGAGGGAGGCCAAGTCGGTGCGCTTGTTGCCGTCAATGACTGTGTCGTTGGTGCCCTTGGCATTGTTGTAGGTGTAGCTCTTGCCGCTGTTGCTTCCAGGGCCATTCTTGGCGTTGTAGCACTCGATGGAGACGGACTCAAAAGTGGCGTAGTAGTAGCCAGCCTTTTGGATGTCGACAGAGTTCCAGTCAATCTCACCACCAGCCCAAGCAATGGTTCCGGCGGCGTTGGTAGACTTGCCGCCGGGCCAGATGGAAAGCTGGACACGAGCAGGAGTCTGGGGGAAGCCCCACTGGTTGGAGGTGGCGTTCCATGTGTCCTTGCGGTTGACAGTTCGGCCGACCTTGCCGTCGATGAGCCACTGGATCTGGTCGGGTGTCCATTGAATCTCGTACTCGTGGTATTCGTTGAAGGTGTCGGTGACGCTAATGTTGCCAGAGTTGTGGTCTATTCGCTGTTAGCCAAAAAAAGCCTTCGGCCTCATACTGGGTGCTTGTCACTCTATTACTCACAGTCGGGAATGCCCTGGAAGTAGTAGTTGGTCTGGGCGGTTTGCAGATCGGCACCGACAAATTCGTAGTCGATTTCATCCTTGACATCGGACAGCAGAATGAAAGCCGTCACCACACCCCTGCCACGGCTGGTCTTGAACTTGGCCTTGACGTTGCCGTACCACAAGTAGGATGTCGAAGCCAGGACGGTGCCGACGCTGTCCTTGGGCATGGTGAGAAGGACGTTGCCGTTGTACTCGGCAGGCTCACCCTGGGAGACCCAGTCAGCCTTGGAGGCATCGCCGAGGTAGTCGCCAATGTCCACGACGCCATCAAGGTTGTCGAACGTCATCGTCTTGGACTGGCAGACGGGTTCCGGAGTGCAGGCGTCGAGCGAGAAGGAGGATCGCGGGTCGCAGCCGCCGAGGCAGTAGGCGCCAACACCACACTCGCCATATTCTACAGCGCGTTAGTCGTCAAGAGGTCTGAGGCGGCAGGAGAAGGATTTGTCTGTCTGAACGTACGGGAGCAGCAAGGAGTATCCTTGGGGCATTTGTTGGTGAGTGAGCACTGGGGGTTGTCGGCCAGGACGAGGCTGGCGCCAATAAAGGCGGCAGCAATAACAGCGGAGCGCAACATGGTTTCGATGTAGCGAGAGAAACGAAATCGACTCGATGATATTAAAATATTATGTATGGTAGTTAATCCTGGCAGTAGTTGCAAATTCGAAGATATGCGGAAAAGAAGAAGATGAGAAAAGGTCGTATGTCGATTTGTCGTCGAGATTAAGCGATAGATTGAATTGTCGGGGTACGACTTGCCAGACAAGAAGAGGGCGCGGTGTTTCGCAGCGAAGGAGGCACAAACACACGAGAAGACAAACCAATTATTAAATCCTTTTTCTCTTTTATTTTTAACGAGTGACGCACTCAAGCTTCTTCAGCGAGAGTGTTTGTTGATGTGACGTTCCGAGATGGAATGTCAACGTGGAGCCGAGATCCCCAAACAATGAAGTCTCACAAAACCAAGGATGTGCCTACAACGGAGAAAAAAGGAGTCGAAAAGCCAGAGAGAGAGGGCGGACCGTCGCGAGTTTTATTAATGATACTTGGCGGCGGCCGTTGGGTCCCGAGCCATTCACTGCTAGGTAGCTTTTGGCAATACGCCCAGGCGGCTAAGGGGGGGGGGCTTCCCTTCCCTAGAACGCCTGTGAGTGGCCGCTTTGCTAGGGGCCTGCGTGAAGGTATCGAGCATGTACCTGCATGTTTTCTAGTCGGCCATGCGCCAGTTGCCTCCGGCGGTAGGTACATAAGGTACCTAGGTAGGTACTGTAGGTGAGGTACCCACGTCGTACTGTGTCTTAATGGTACCTGGCAGCGACCGCTACGCAATGCATTCCAGCGCTGTTCCCACTCGTCCACCACCAGTTGGCTCCCTTACAGCGAAGAAGTGATATAGGTACCCAAGAGACCCCATCAAGAAACAAGACAAAAAGCAAGAGACTGAACAGCTGCATGGATGCGTTGCATGGCCCCAGAGCAAGAGACAAAAAGCGGCGTCACTGACAGGACACAGACGACGTCTCAGAATCTTATATTAAATGAAAAAGCTGGGGGTGGACTAGTTGGTACCTAAGCTATCATGCGGTCTCACGCGAGAAAGACAAAATTCCCAACGTCGGGACGTTGACAGTCCGGGTCTGGGTTCAAGGCTCCTGCCATGTACTGTACCTGTACCTTTTCCCTTGTTAGCGCGCTTTTGTGTTCTCTGCAGGGGGTTTGGCTTCTGACTTGCAGTTTCCAGCGGGTACGCGTACTTTCCTGAGCACCGAGGTATTAACCAGGTGCTGGCTATGGGCAATCCCTCCACTGCTCAAAAGACACAGCGAGGATCCAATTACCTCAGCACCTATTCTCTCCATTCCTCTCACCAAGCCCCGTCTGAATCCCCTCAACCGCCTCCTCTCGCAGCATCGCTCAATCCGCCTCTACAATTCATATGCATGAACACCTTCATGAAAAACACACACGAGGTGCGAGTGGATCCCCCCTTCTTCGCCCTTCCACCAAATCGCGCCACGCCGTCCGTCTTCCCCCCCTCCAACTCGAACGCCCACCCATGTCTTGGGCGCGCCCCAAAGTAATGAAAATACGAGCACAAGCTAGTCTCTCCCCACCTCTCTCGCGCATTGATGTGGTGCATGGCACGCTGCACTGCACTGCTGCCGCACTAACCCAATAACTCAGTTGCTGCATGTATGTACTATCTTTAGTTTCCTGGCTGTTACGAACGGGTGGCGGTTTGACTTTGGGCAAGCAGGTTTCTTTCTAGGTATGCACACTCTATTCAGGAAGCAGTCTACTCGCCTGTAGCATCCACAATCGAGTTGAAATATATACGTAGGGATTGAATTACAACGTCAGCTTACCGGATGGACTGTTCCGCAATAATAATTAAAAAAAGAAAAATATCTTTCCATGCCTTGACTCGAATCGCAAAGGGACTAATATGTGCTACGCTGCGCAAATCCTTCTTATAATAGTACCGGATCGCCACGGATCGACAGGCCACAAAATGAGAGAGACCAGGCATCCAAAGATGGCTTTTTTTAACTATGTATGAAGATGGCCTTTACTAAGGGGGATCTTGCATGGCAATACGGAGCATTCGAAGCGGCAGTCGATCCCGGGGTTCGTCCGCTAATTGTGTGAGAATCATTCATTGGCTTTGAAGGTGACGTCTGATGATCAAGTCGGACGATGCCATTCTTGCGGCCTTATTTGCTGTTGCAGACGTGGTCTACTAAGAAATAAAAAGCGGCCGGCGACCACTAAAGAATAGTAGTAGAAGAAGATATGAATGCTCATGTACAGATGGGCTGTAACTTCTTGTAGACGCAAGCTCCTTTTTTCAACACTTGGAAAATTATCCGTAGGCGAAAGAGGAACATACTGTCCATCCTGTCGCTCAAGCAGATGTGTAGTCGTGCTTCGAGACAAATCTTCATGTAATTGAGAGATACCTATACCCTTACTCATCCTATCGTGTACTTAAGTACCTAAGTATACAATGCATCATATGCCATTTCACAACTTCCCCTCTGCTATAACAGAAGCATTCATCCCCACCAGATGCCAGATTCTAATCTCCGCCAAAGAGCAACAGTTGAGCAGCCAAGCGTACCTATATCCTATATCTATCACACGATAGCCCAGCTCCTAGTGCTAGAATAAACCTAACTTCGTTCTTTGCTCGTCAGCCTAGCCTAGCCAATACCACTATTTGCTATTTGTAACTACATGTAGATACCATAGACTTATAAGCAAAAAGAACGGCCTCTCCATATCTACGAGGTGGGCAATCTCCCTATGACGCCTTACATCATCAGACGCGATACCTCATCATTGGCTATACCAACTCCAGATACTATTCCCAATAGTAAGTGCACCACTATACAAGACCCATTAAAGTATTCATTCATTCATTTGTTCATTCGTTTATTTACCACGCCTCCTAACCCTCAAACATACACTAATCCATACCGCCGATATTATGGTTTCTCTTCACTCAGTCAGCCACCCCATTACCCCTACTCTTCTTCCTCACTCCAAATCTACTCTCTTCTTACTCCCACACTCGCTACCCACCAAACTTAACCAAAGCCCATCACACTCTACCATCCCTTTTTGCATCAGGATCAAGGACAGCGAACGCTCCCTTTTCATCTTCTACAAGATAGACAACCTCATAACCCCCGACGACGAAACAGGCACCATCGCCAATAATATACGGTACACTAAGTAAAGGCGAGGATTCTTCCCTTTAGCTTTAAGCTAGTGAGCAGAGAATATTCTAGGCTACATGGATTCCACGGAATAGCATTACTACCGTGGTCGTAATGAACTAGTTCTCTTTCGAGAGACTCTTCGGGCCTATGTAAAGAATACATCTAAAGCAGATATAAGTCAAGAGTTACGAGGTCTTTCCTGTCGGTATAGCTTGATTACATCTACGGAGGGTAATAAAGCCTTTGAAGGTGCAGTAGATCCATCTTCTCATGTATCTCGATACTTTCTTCCTTATTGACATGTCACCACCACACGTATACCAGTTTAGCACGTCTTCTTTTAACACCACAATCCTCGTATTGGCATGGAATCCATATCCAGTATGCATATATATATACGCCATCACCATAACAAACTCTCCTCCACGACCATTATTTCACCAATACCCCCCTCCACTACCCTACTTCGTCTTTCTCCTCGCCTTAAACGTCTTCAACGGATCACCCTTCCTCGCCCCTCCAGCCTTAAACCCCCGCTTCACACCTCCTCTCTTCCCCTTTCTCTGGCGCTTATCAAACTTCCTCAACCCCACGAACCCAACATCATTCGCCGTCAGTCCTCCTTTACCGTCCTTGGGCAGGAGATACTCCGGCACGTGCTTCAAATGGGCCTGCTGCCGCGCTGTGCGTAGTTCACCGTCGTGGCGAAGGTGGTTCATCTCTGTGGGGTTCTCCTCGAAGTACCTGCAGATAAGGGTAGTTAGTGAAAGCCCCGGAGCATCACGTAGTAACTTGAAACGAGCAAGCAAAAGCTAGGCACACTCACCGCTTCAGCTTCTCACTCTTCAAAAGCTCCTGTCGCAATTCCCTCGTCCGCGCTTCTCGAATGGCCACCTTAGTCACTGCTCTCAACGCATCGTTCATGCGGTACCGAAACGCCTCCACCTGGTCCTTGTTGAAATTGTATGGCTTCAACTCCTTGCCTTTCTTGGCCTGCTGTCTTGTAATTCTCGCCAGAAGCTTTTCATCCTTTTCCGCGCTCGGGATCGACGTCGGGATGTGCTTGCGGTACAGGTCTTTGGGCACCACAAACGACAGGGCCATGCCTGTCTGGCCTGCTCGTGCTGTTCGTCCAATTCGGTGTGTGTATGACGAAGCCGACGTCGGCAAATCAAAGTTGACGACTGCCGCGACGTTTTTAAAGTCAATGCCTAAGTGCCGTTAGCAAGTGTTTTTCCCCATCCATCGTATCCAGACATATGCCGCCTTACCTCGAGACACTCCATACTCCATATCACTCTTAGCACCCTTCCGCTTCTTCTTGGGCCGCTCTTTTGATTCGCCATTTTCCTCATGGCCCTCGTTGTCCTCATCCTCTTGCTCCTCCTCGGCCTTCTCTTCATTGCCCAGCACCTCCTTTTCATCCGAGGCAATAATGATATCGTAGACATTCCGGTTAAACTCCTCAACGACGTGGATCCTCGAATTCACTGGAAGTTCCGAGTTCAAAATACAGCTTCGAATACCAAACTGCTCAAAGTAGAGCTTCAAGCGATAACATCGGTCAATATCCGCCACAAAGATGATGCATTTGCCCTTGACGAGCTGGAGCTTGAAGATAACATAAATCAAGAGAAACTTTTCATCCTCGCCGCACCTAACATGACAGTCAGCATAAAATCTAGAATATAAAAACAAGGTGATCAAGGGGGAAGGGGACCAACTTCGTCACCAACTGAGCAACTCCTTCACCCTCCGCATCTGGCTCTTCCAAATCCAGCAATGCAGGCTGCTGGTCACGATAAAAAATCTTCTTCAACGCATCCACCTCGGTCGTCAACGTCGCACTCATCATGATCGTCTGTATACCCTTGGGAATCGACCACGACAAATTCTCCAGATCCTCGCTATAGCCATATGACAGCAGCAGATCCGCTTCATCAAGCACCAAGTACGATAACTTGCCCAGCGCCAAGGCCGACGAGTTAGCATTGACATTGTGCCACGCTCGCGCGGGCGTCGAAATGACAATGTCAGGCGACGTCGACAACAAGGATCGCTGTACCGCATCGGTGAGCTTGTCCGTCAACTTGATGGCTCGCACATCCTTGGCGCAAAAGGCAGAAAGGATTTCAATGGCTTTAAACACCTGGTCAGCCAGTTCGCGGGTCGGCACCAGTATCAACGCAGCCGTCGCAGCAGCGGGATCAGTCTAAACAAAGAAAATCACCAATTAGCTTCACAAACACAGACACACACACACACAAGAACACATAGCTTGTTCATATATCAGAGGTACGCACGCTCTTCTTCTTCAATATCCCAGCCAACACAGGCAGCACATACGCCGCCGTCTTGCCCGATCCCGTCTTGGCCTTGCACAGCACATCCTGCCCATTCAGCGCCAGCGGGATGGCCTTTCGCTGGACCAACGTCGGCTTCAGGAAGCCCTGCTCAGAAACAGCCTGCACTAGCCGCGGGTCGAGTCCCAGTTCTGCAAATGTGGCTTCTGCTTTCTCTGGCTGCCCAGCCTTCGATTCTGACTTGCTGGTGGTCGTCGCATGTTCAGTGTCAGCCGCCTTTGCGGACGGCACGTCGTTTTCGTCAAGCTTCCGCTTCATGTCTTTTGCTCGTTCTCTTTTCTTCTCGGGGATTGATGAATTAGCCGGGTAGGATGCCGCGTGTCGAGCAGCACAGATTCAATTGCTGACGCTGTCGCCGTTGCTGAGTTGTTGATGTTGCTGCTGCCAGTTCAATCTTTTATCGCAGCAGCTTATCGCCCAAGAAAAAAAATTCCACTACGCTTATCCGATTAAAAAAAAATAGTACATACCAAAGCACGCGCCTCTCTGTATCTTTTCCCACTGCTACTGAGCCAGGATTGGTGGGGTCGGGAAACAATGATCTTCCGCCCGGCAAGCACGCTGCGCTGCAAGTTGTGCCGCTAGTGCTTATTATGTACCTACGTTCCGCTGGGGCATACTCCAGTCAGTACTGAATACTTGACAGTCTGTACAGCACAAAGTATCGTCACTTTTCTAGAAAACGTCCAGATGTATCCTTTACTTGCAAGACATGGTACTTGCTTGTCCCTGGATCTCCGTAGGGCTGATGAGAGCGGCATGGGCCGGCCGCGGGGGGGTGTGCGTGTGTAGTGTACTCGCACTTGTTGACTTTTTAAATATGTTTCTTGATAAGTCGCGTGCGTTGCCGCATCTGGAGATTGTTACCTATAGGTAGGTAGTTATCGCCAGTGTTGACACTGTCGGGTCTTGACAATAGTAGCCATCTTCGGTGATACACAACCGCAACCTACGTACCTAACCTAAGTCCTAGCCTCAACCTAACAAACGGTTAAACATACTCCTCAACATCGCTACGTGCAACGGCTATTGTGTGACAAACAAATACCAACCTCACGCCAGCCCATCCGTCTTGGTTGCCTCGCCAGTTTCCTTACGTCGTAATTGATGCTCTACATGTCAAGATCACGTCGAAGCTGGAGAGCAACCTCTGAAAACGCGCCGAAATGGAGGGGATTACAATTTGTCATTGGTATCTGTCGAGAGGCTGCATTCTTAACATCGCAAACAAAAGAACTCTGTCATTGGGTATAACTATCTCCCTTGTCAGCGACAGTCTTTGCCCCCCCTTTCCCCCAGCCGTCCAGATTTCGGCACAGCAATTCTCCATCCACTTCCACCTAAAACACGATCGAGGATTCCTCTCTGCGTTGGCCCCAACGTCATCGGAGATGTCCTCCACGGGCCCAGTGTCCCACATACACAGTTCTCCCTGTGCCAGCCGGGTAGGTATCGTGGCAATAAAAAATATTAAGTCAGAATATCGCATGTCGATAGGGGGAAAAGCCACGGCCACGCTCTCAGAGTAGCACAGGCATTCGAGAAGCACCACGTTCCGCCGCCAACACCCGTCAAAGACCATCCTATGATTCATTCTCCGCCCAGCTACCGCAAAACAACAACAATACACATCTCTATGGCCAGGGAAGAGAAGAAAAAAAGGAATCGACGAAGTCCGACTTGGGGTAAAAAGAAACGACACAATATCGGGCACGAGGGGAAATAATAAAAAAATAAAAATAAAAAAGGGTGAAATATTGCCGATCCGTAAGACGAGAAATGCCGGCCGTACTCCTTCTGTTCCTTGCTCACCACCAAAGCTCCAAATGAAGATTGAAAATATTAACTCGGGCTACCAGAAAATGAAACATTCAGCGCACTGCTGTATCATGTCTTCCAGCTGGCTGGCCCTCGATCAGACATTAGACCAAATGACTTTCGTAGAAATCCGACGCCGCCCGCACGCTCAGCAGGACATGTTTTTTTCTAGCTGGCATGTTTGCAACACGGGGGTCATCTGCAGATAATGGCATCAAGTTTATCTTCCCTTAGGATTGCCAAAGAGATCTGTCGATCACGTTAGCCTGGCCTTCGTGAAAATGGTTCAATCCTACCGGCCGAAAATAGTCAGCGTACCTGGGAAATGCTCCTTGGCATATTGTTCACAAGCCTGTTTTTTTTATCAGCCTAATTGCGTTTGATCATTTGAATGTTCTGGAACATACCTTTGCCGGCTTGCCAACTTTCTGGCCAATCACCTTCCATTTGTTGTTTTCATACTCTTTGATGGCATTTAGGAGCGCTTGACTCTGTAGGGTATCGGTCAGCGAGGTATTCTGCATTCTGCCTGATGCTTGATACTAACCTCATCTTCTGCAAACTCAGCATAGTGCATGTCTTTGTACCAGTGCTTCTTGACAGAGCCTTCCGTCCTCGTAGGAAACGTCTGCAGACCAAAACCATTAGACTCGAGTCATATACTTGGGATGGAATCTCAGCAATCCATGCATTCCTACCTTTGCAATCTCTGCCCAGCTGTTTCCGGCATCCCGCATCTGCTTCAAGCGCAGCTCCTCCTGGGGAGTCCAGGGCGTGTTCGTCCTGCTCTTCTTAGCAGGAGGCGGTGCTGCCGCCGCAGAATTGGCATCTTCAGCCGGAGCAGCTTGAGGCTGGGCAGCAGGAGCCGACTGAGGAGCGGGAGGTGTAGGCGCCGGAGGCTGGCCCTGGGCCGGGGTGACAGGAGGAGGCGCGGTACCGGGCGCCGGTGATGGGGCGGCATTGGGGGCGGGACGCTTCCGCTGACGAGCTGGCTGGCTCGGAGTCTGGGTTGGCGTCTGCTGCTGAGATGGCGGGCCGGCTGGAGGTTGCTGCGAGACGTTCATCGGCGGCTGCACTGGGGTGGCATGATGCTGTTGCTGAGGCGTCATGTTGGGCTGAGGAGCGCCGTATGGGAACTCCATACGGTCGCCACGACGAGCCATGTCAGTCTGGTAAGGATGGTTGCTGTTCGAGATAAACCCCCGGTTAGCAGGTTTGCTCGCGAGGGAGGGAGGGGAATCATCATGGCATGCCATGGGATGGTGCATGGCCTAGAGGGCGAGAGGGCAGCCTCCGCATAAAACCGGGGGTGGCGGGAGAAGGCATCATTTCGCCAGGACCACGACAGTGTGGTTATCGCAGGCCGACGACCAAAAGGCAACTGGTGATACAGAGCTGGTTTGCACGCCAGCGTGGACGAGGGCATGAACGGGGTAGAAGTATCAACAAGCTTGGGAGACGGGGAACATGAAAATATCAAATAAGAGCAAGCAACCAAGATAACCAAGCGGATGGCGAGGTACATTGGGTACGAAAAAAAAGACAATGGGCCGTCGCCTTGTGCGGCCACCAGAACAAGTCGAGTGTTCGTGTCTGAGGTAGATGGGCTGGCGATGAGGTTGCAAAGTACCAGGGACAAGGAGCTCGTGTACTTACTGCATGTCGCTGGGCGGGTGTGTGGAGTTGGAGTAGACGTAGTCCGGCACGGGGCCGACCTGCCACTGCTGCATGATCTGAGGATGACAACAGGAAAGAATCAGTATCAAGGTCGAGGTCCAGAAGGAGAAGCGTCGTTCAAGCGAAAACAAGAGAGAGAGGGAAGATGGAAAAGAGGCTCGAAAACTGCGCGTTTTGCTGTGACTGCGGCGCGTTGTCCGGGGACAGCAGGCTGTGTCTGGCAACGGGTACAGGAGAGAGGGGTTGGTTGGCCTGTTGCTCAAGCAAGAATTGGAAAAAGAGCTTACGCGCAGCGCACGCGTAGGGGCCAAGCCAGCAGCACCGTCTCCAGTGATGCCGTCACAGCGAGCTGCAGCGGATCGACGACGCGACAAAGAACCATGAAGCCGAAGCCCAGCTCAGCTCCGCTCAGCAGCCAGCTCGCAACAATTGACAACGACGACGACGACGACGACGACGGGATGGGGGAAGCGCCCCAACAAGTCGTTTTCAATGTCGCTGCGGGCGGCGGCGGCGGCGGCTGAGGTCGCGACGACACACGACACACAGAGGCAAGCAGCAGGCAGACACATTACTGCACAGGACAGGGCAGGACGAGCAGCAGCCCCGGCTGAGAGGGAAAACAGATGGCTAGGGGCAGGTACTTACTGGCGAGGTAATATGGGGTCAAAGCAGCCTAAAGCACATTCGACGGAGAGAAGTTTTGGTTCGGCCTTTTTTTTTTCTTGCTTCCTTGGAGACCAAGGTCAAGGCAAGACTAGGGGCCGAAGAGTCGTCAGGTCGCACAGGTCGGGCAAGGTAGCGCAGAGACTACTTGCAACAGCTGTAACCGCAGTGCCACCAAAAAAAGAATGCCGTGGGTTTGCGGTGTTGGGGTATGCGTGTGTGCGTGTGTGGTCGTTCGAACCTCTTAATAAGAGAAAGGGCGAGACGGACGCGACGTGGGTTTGGAGAGTGTGGTGGCAGGACTGGGGGGATGGGATGGGGATGTAGCAGGTGGGCAAAGTAGAGAGAGGTAAGTATTGTTTGGCTTGTTGGTGGTAGTGGTGGTGGTGGGGGGAGAAGAGAAGGGCAAAAAAAAAAAAGGCGTTAGGTTATTAGTAGGGGGGAGCGTTTGGAGCCGAGGTGCTGCGCTGGTGCTGTTTTGCGGGCTCGATTAGGGGGGTTACTATTGTGACTGGTCTGAATAGACTGTCGGGTAACGAATTGGGGGATGTGATTTAGGCAGTGAAGGGGGGTTGATTGGAGGGATTAAATGGGATGCAGAAGGAGGGAAAAGAAAAGAAAAGAAAGGACGTGAAAGAGAGAGAGTAAGGGCTTGTGAGTGTGGCGAGAGAGACAGCGAGAGCCGCTGGCTGGCTGGTCGCCGGAAGGGTTTGGCCAGAAGAGGCAAAGAAGCCTGCGCTGGAGGTAGAGCAAGCAGTAGCAGCAGTAGCAGCAGTAGCCCTGGAGGTGCTGTATTGAGCTGGTGCTGGCTGCTGGCGAGGCTCTGCCTGCTGCTGCTGTTGTGGCCAATAATCAAGAACCTCCTGTTGCCCCTTCAATCCAACCAGGCAAAAGCAGCGCTTCTCCAGGCGGGTAATGCGCCTGTGAGAGGGAGTCGAGAAGAGACGCCAGCAGACTGTGGATTCTTATGCAGATCGCTAGTTTGTCCCCAGCAGAAGTTTGTATGTATGCAGGTGTCTTGTAGGTAAGGTAGTTGGAGCTTTTTTGTTTCTTGTTTCTCCTCACTGGTGGTGGTAGCTGTAAGCTATAGCTCTAGCTGTAGCTGTAGCTCTCTCCGGTGGGTGTGATTGCTGTAGTAATGGATGTGCCAGCAGCTGCGGGCGGGAGGCTGCTGCGGCGGCGGGCGTCGGCGACAAGAGGAAGCTTGGGGGGCTTGCGCTGCTGCGGCGGACGACACGCACGAGTCACGCCAGCGCACGCACGAGACCGGGTATTTTGCAGTCTTCGGATCTCTGCAGTTGCTTTGTTGCGCAGGGCGAGTGGCAGCAGTAGCAGCAGTGGACAAGACGAAGCTTTGTCTAGACGTAAAGAGCGCGCGCGCACAAGATCAGTGGACGTGCAGTCTCTTTTTCTCAATCCCTATAATCTGCAATGTTCAGCACCGTAGTAGTGAGAATGAATGAGTGCTGCTGACCCAGGCTTCGGGGAGGTAGGGAGGGAGAGTACGGAGTACTTTGCATACAGGTAACTCGGGCGGCCGGTCCTGGGTAGCAGGAGGTAGTTGTTTTGGTCTGGCAGGGGAAGCTGGGTCTCCGACTCTTTTCTTGGGGTTGGGTGGGAGGTAACATGAACATGGGAAGCCGGCCAAGAGAGTAGAGTGAGGGGGAGAGAAAGAGCTCGGGATCACGGCGAGCGACCTGAGACTAGTACGTACACATATCCATAGCTTCCAGGTTGGTACGGAGTATGGCCCACACCACCACCCACCTTCAAGCGATGGCACTGGCCACTAGGGAAAAGCTTGGCGGGTGAGCGGGGCCAGTTGAAGGAGGGGGTGGGCAATTGCCTTTCGCGAGCACGGGGGCGTGGATGTGCGACGGCGCCTTCTTTTTGCACGGCTTGGTCACTGCTATTACTACTGGTCTTTTACAGTGAAATACAGTGCGCATCTATCGCTCCTCAGTGGCACGCTCATATGGGAATCCGCAGAAATCGGGTCGTGCACAGGCCATCATCAGGACTGGCTCCCTGCGGTTTCCCTTCATCGCCCTGCTGGAGCCAGCCCGGCGTGCAGACGCACACCGTGCGAGACACAGTCCAACTCGGCGGCATTCCTGTGCGAATGCACCGTCATTTCGCACAGTGACAACTACGCATGGCGATACGGTGAAAGAAGGTGCATCTTCCGGTGTGATGATTTCCCGGCTTCCCAAGAGAGAAGGAAAAGAAAAGAAAATTAAAAAATTAACAAAACTTAAAAACTGCGTCACCGGAAAGGCCCTAAAGCCGGCTGATCAACCAATAATATTCCACGCAATTCACGCGTCCCTTTTTTTTTTCTTCCTTCGGCGAGGCTGAGGCCGCGCCTCGCACCAGCCACTCATTTCGCCGAAAATGCTCCTCCAGACCAGACGACCTGCGCTAAACTGCTACCACCTGCAAAAAGCTTGGGCCATGGAAGCAACCGAAGAAGCATGCTGCGCTGCATGTCTGTGTCGGGTGAATGTGAAAAGGCACTGCTCTGCTCAATAATAAAGCAAACACACATATGTATGCAGACCCAATGTGCGGAGAAGGTACTGTGCTCGTACTGCTTTGCTTTGCTTTGCTTTGCTTTGCTTTGCTTTGCTTTGCTTTGCTTTGCTTTGCTTTGCTTTGCTTTGCTTTGCTTTACTTGCTTCCTGCTACTGTTGCTGCTCCGACTCGCCGCCGCCCGCAGAAATGCACCGCCTACCTGCCACTTCCGTCCATCAACACCTTGCTGTATCCACGCATTCCCGCAGGGCCGTAGCCGCGAGACAAGCATTGAATGCAACGTCCTTTCCTTTCTTTTGTTCTTCTGCACTGTTCCGATTCATCAACGGAATCCTTTGCTCTGGTTTCATTTCGCCAGATTTCTTCTTCAGCCCCCCCCCCCCTCCTCCCATGTCGAATTACCTAATGTTAACTTGACCGTTGGGCCGAAGAGTGGATGTGGCGAGCGCATGATATTGGCCTGAGGCTGCGACATACCTACCAGCAAATGTTTCTTCCAGGTTAATCCGCCACACAAAAAAAGCATTTCGAAGTAACAGAGAGAAGAGGCAAGAGGCTGGTAGCACATGCTTGAGGTAATGACACGTTTTTTTTTAAACACCTTATTTTCAGAGTAAGGGTTGAGTGTGGCACTCTGCCCATTTGGTGTCGCGATGCCTCCATCTTGTATGTATATTGTCTGTCAGCGCATGTCGCGAAACATTATCATCTTGATTTTTGTTCGTCTACTAGCACCCTTGCTTGCATGTACCTTCTCTCAAATGCAACAGTCCAACGTTCATCAACCGGAGCCACAGCCGCTCGCGATGCGCAGCTCCACACGGCACATACCTAAATGTATCGGGTACTTTTTCCCTTTGTGCGTGGTGGCATGTACACTACATCTCCCACAAGCCGAAGGTGACTTGGGGCTGGTGTACCTCCCACTAAGGTACCTAAGATCGTAGTCGCTACCAGCGGGGGGGTTCATCGCGCCTTGGCTGTAGAATACTGTAGAACTTCCTTGCATTGAAAGAGACAAGCCAGTACCGATCCCAAATCTGGCGATTCCATCAGCTTGGTTGCGCGGTGAGGTTCACTGGCATTGTGTGTTTAAAGTATAAATTGCTGTATTCGACAGAAATTCCCTCCTTCTCGGATCTCAAATCGTGGCGCCCTATTTCTTGCAGGATGTGTCGAACGTCGTCACTGCTCGCCAAATAATGTTTAGTAAATCTCCGAGAAAACCCGCTAGTCGCAACTCCACATTCAATTGCTACGCCTCATTGAAGATCAATTTGTGGTATAGGAGAGAGGAGAACCGTCTAGTGTCGCTGGATTTTTCGTGGCGCGTCAACCCACAGCTTAGATTGTCTAGAAGTAGAAAATCATAGACGATATTCCACGTTGAAAATCATTGATAAAAAAAACACGCCTAGAAAATATTCGCTAGTTATTCTAGTATAGGGTAGGTACTCGGACAAGGGCGGATGCCTATAAAGTTTCTGATTTGTTTCTGAGAGCAAGTGCTGCAATACAATAAAATCATTTTACATTAATGCAATGCGTGATACTAGAAACTAGATTAC
Organism: Sphaerostilbella broomeana; assembly: GCA_930272545.1. Lineage (NCBI taxonomy): Eukaryota > Fungi > Ascomycota > Sordariomycetes > Hypocreales > Hypocreaceae > Sphaerostilbella > Sphaerostilbella broomeana. Next base: position 185,563 of record CAKNET010000042.1, read on the forward strand.
AGTTGGCAATTGATTAGGATGACCTTCATTTTCGGGTTGTTGTATTGAGATCTGGGTAGAAGTCGGTTTATCTCCCACACCCATCAGATTAATAACGTAACTCTTAGTACATAGCATCTCTATTATTCATAGAACATCTCGGCAACCCAATGAATTCAAAATAAGTACGTAGCACGTAAGAAAATTCCGTATCAAATCAATAGTGTGCTCGCGAGTTTCATCCTTCGACTTGCCTGTCTCTTTCCTTAGAAAATTGTTGTGATAAATGCTGCACACGTTCGTTATCAGCAGTTAGTTTGTGCCTCTTCCTGTACCGTAAAACCAACGGTTCTTGGCAGTGGCGTGGCCTAAACTTTAGTGACTCTTAGTGCTTCGTAGACCTTTCTTCCCCGTAGATTTATAAGAGTAATCAATGCTCACAACCCATCTGCGAAGACCAGTCTCATACTCTAAGCGACATATACCAAAAGGGGTTCGTGGATAAATGTAAACTAAAGCGAAGTTATTTCAAAACGATATTGACAACCCTTGGTCAAGCGCTTATTTCATTGGTAGGAGGACTCCAACTCTGGCAGTTGCTCGGTTGAACGCCCCCCAGCGAACGCCACCAAACAATAGGTTATGCCACACAGGATGCGTCTCCTCCCGCAGCCTCAAAATCCCTACCAACCAGAGATATCACGATATGGAGGGAGGCATTGAGAGCTGCAGCCCCTAGAAAAGCTTGTCGACACGGGCGCTTAATCTTGGCATGTGAACAATAAACAAGTTGCCACCTGCGACGCTGAGCCCCCCGGTATCTGTCTGATCTAAAACGGAGCCGAATCCAGCCGGAGTCATGAAACTGACATGGCCGCAGAACGATGCTCCTGTCTGAAGCCCGTCCCTGCTAGTGATTTCAGCCACCATTGCAATCAACTCGGTTGAGCATGCGACCATCCTAGAGACCCGATTATTGCTGTCCCGTTACATTGGATTGTAGTACCTAGACAACCCACGGTCCATTATCTGGAGACTTCCGAGCACAGACCGGTAGTTAATAGAGAGCGCTTGGAGCGCCTTCGATGAACCATGGCTTGCGGCAGACTTGCAAGAACAAGAGACAGCAATCTTTCAGAGCTCGAATCTAGACCGTTCTTACATCTGTTGGACACACAGACTTCTGTAAGACTTCCAGGACAACTCTATCAGACATACGCTTAAGTAAGCCCCTTGTGGGCGGACAAAGCCGACCACACCTGAGAAACACACAGACTCGGCCGTTCCTGGTCATTTGCGTACCTGCATAAGTTGACGGCGGGAATGTGACGCGTATCCCTGTGGGATGCTCAGACGAACCGCTATAGCATGCAGAACCAAACAATAACAACTGCTGTGGTTGCAGTGTGCCCCCCATACAGAATCGGTAGTATCAAAGAGGTTAAACGTATGAGGCACCAGGAGAGAGAGAGAGAGAGAGAGAGAGCTTACTTCATACCAATCAGACCGTTCCCGAATCGCTCGTCTCTTGAATCTACTTGCATACAGGAACGGAATACTAGCCAAGGATTATGGGTGGATCGTCTTGGTCCGATCCCCACCCTATAGCCTAATATCACAACTACCAACCAACTGCCAGCTGCCGTCGTGGATCGATCTGCGATGATCACGATGCGGAACAATATTGGCCTGGTCTGTCAAGGACCTATCCATGGCGAAGCCAACCCCGAAGCGTCGTTCATGACGAATAGAGGTCTAATCAACTTGAAGCATTCGTTTGTCCACTGCCAGGGTTGCATAGCCGACCCGCATTCCTGGGGGGAAGCAGTTAGAGATTTGCCTGAAGGTGTTTGGTTTTGAAAAGCGTCAAAACCTCGCGACGAATGTGTGACAGCAGCCAGGGAACCGTGGGGAAAAAAAGAGCCCGTTGTTGAGCATTCGGATCCATCATGGTTTCTTCCACCTCCTCTGTCAGTTCCTCTGGTCTCCATGGAAACATGTAAACAAGAACAACGCGACAAAACAAAATGTTGTTATGTGGGCAATTTTAAGTGAAACGAGAGGCTGGATGGAAAGGAAACGAACCTTTTTAATATGTTTTCGCTGGGTTTCACCCACTGGTGGGCGATTGGACGTCTGGAGGCGCATAGGTTCGAATGCTGATACTGACATGAAGTGCGCCAGGGCCGTCTAGCGCGTTTCACTGGAAAGTGTCGAAACGTGCTGGGTCAATGCCGCCTCCCACCCAGGCAAGGGCCGGGCGCTACCTGAGGCAGCATCTGGAATCGGATCAAAACAACATCCGAAAAAAAAAAGTCCAATTGAGGGCTGAGTACGGAGTAACGTAGTTCAATTGGGAAGAATTCTCGACACAAAGCAAGTTTGCTGCACGGGTTGGATTGTTCTCACGCCAAACGCTTCTCTACAAACGAAGCGAGTTCTTACTACTCACGAGGATCGACATGGCATAGTGGTAGACTATCGGATTTCCCCTGGCTGTTGAGCAAGATGGCGGCAATTTCTCCATCTGCATCGCCCATCGCCTAGTCCGTGCGGGGAAACCCCCGATCCCCTGCAAGCCCTGCCTAAGCCTCTCGCTCTCGCCTTTCGCCAGTGGCTTGGACACTTTTGCTTGCTCCTTGAATGAAGTTACCGACAGACAAGGGGCGCTTCTGGAATCTCCCCTACGAACAGCGAGATGACAACGATGGCAGCCTCCATGTTTCGACAGGTCTTCAAACCAAACGCTGCGAGTCCAAACAAGCTGTACAACAACACCACCCTGCATGAAGCTGGCAGCAATTCCGAAGCAAGCGTCAAGCGTAGATAAGCTTGCCCAGGATCCATCCTTACCCAATGGCACGAGGCCATCGTCAGACAATAACCCTCATACTGTGACGCCTCCAAGTAGACGCCGCCATCCGCACCTTTACAGGTCAAAACGAACGGGTGCCACACCACACCAGGAGGTTCCCTCCTGTAGGTAGTAGCCGCAGACCGTTGTTTACGGGGACCCGGCTCGGACGATACGGTACAGAAATGAGACTCAGGACGGTCTTTGCGAGGCTAGAAAGCTTGTGCCTGGGCTAACAATGCAACTTGTGGGAGTTAGTCAGTGCGTCCTCCTTAACACCTCCTGTAAGCTTAATTGGCAATAACCGTGATTCCTAGCTTGGCTTCGAAGCCATTCAATGCACAGATCTAGAATTTTTCGAGATCGAGAAATAATCAATGTTCAACACAAAGACAGAAAGAATCACGTTTGGTCAGGTGTCAATGTTTTTGCCCGCAAACGCATGAAACTGCAAGACATGGAACGCATGACTGATCGTCAGCCGTTTCTATGCTGAGAGCTCTTTGCCGCCGTCATACGACTATCAACAGAGCCCACTTTGCGCGCGGCATAAGAAACATGCTGTCTTGGCGAAATCTACTGAATCATCTTTGATTAGTGCAAAAAAACAATGGCCAAGACGGGCCAAAGCCAAAACGTTATGCTTATGGCGGTTCTGTTACAAGACCACTCCATCGGCCCAAGTGTGTAACAAGGGACCAGATCTCACAGACGTCGACCGGGGTGCCCCTTGCAATCTAGGTTTGACGCGGAACGTCCAGTCGCCTCAAGGAGGTTTGTGGGAGCACAGACGTTGTCCGTACCTTGAGATTAAGCTCAAGTTCTGAACATGTTTAATACAAGCTCATTCCCGCCGATGGATTCCACTTGTTCAATTCCATTGTCTTCTTTTCCCATTATAGCACCCCTGGTCTTTGGTCTGTCGGATTTCGGCTCCTTTCTTTCTCGTATTATTTTTCTTCATTCCCCACAGCGGGCTTTGTACTTTCTTTAATCATCCAACTGGCTTGGCTGCTTACATTCATTACGACTTGTGACGAATCTTCATTCTCTCTATACCCGACATCAATTTTTTTAAACGACATTTCTTGCCTCTTGAACTCTGGTCAGACAAGGGCTTTTTCTTCTTCTTCTCTATTACATATTATTTCTTTCATCTAAGAGGCCTGGTTGCCATAATTTCTCCTTTCACCGCAAGCTGTTTTCCGACTACGACCAGCCCACTTACACCAAAGGCAAACCGATTATTTCTGGAGGATTAACTGAAATCGAACGAACGGAGAAATTATGTCTTGCACACAAACGATACCAGCGCAGATGTCTTACACTCCTAAATCGGATGCTGCTAGGAGACATGAGCAGGGAGTTACCAAGACCAAGAAGGCAGTCTTGACAGGTGGAGGCCGTGCATGGAGCGAGGATGAGGTTAGTTGGGACATTAAAAAGATGATGAATGGCAGTATAGATCACTAACTCGGCTCTCTCCCTACAGGAAGCATACCTGGTCCAGACGCGTCTCCAAAAGATGCCGTACAAGCACATTGCAGCACACCTCAAGAAGACAGAACTTGCATGCCGTCTGCACTATCACCAGCTGTCACATGGCAGCAACCGCCGGAAGCGAGCCGACTCTGTCTCCTCCGGCTCAGATCACACAACTGAGGCGCCTACTTTGGTCCGCAGTTTGTCTCATGAGAGGCATCCTGGCTCAATGTCACCGCCGAGAAGGTGTCACAGCTATAACTCAAGCGTTTCTGGCAGTGACGTGCAACTGCCCAGAATCATGTCTGCAAGCATGTCTCCTCGCCTACCCGCCATTCTCCCCAAGCCCGCTGCCATGTCTCAACCCCAAGGCAGCGGCTACCCATACCGATATCCTTTGATCCACGAGGAGCCTAGCCATCTACCACCCGTCAACTACCACCAGGGCCAACGATACCAACACACGACACCACCACCACAACCATCACGACTTGATACCTCGCCCCTTCCTTTGCCTTCAACAGCTGCCCACACACCGGCACATGTTGACCTGCCCCGCCTTCAATCCATATATGATGCTCACCGAGACGCTTTCTGGAATGTCATTGCGAAAGACTACGGCACACACATGCCCGCTGGCATGCTCGAGACTGCCTGGAAAACTGGCGTATGTTGCCGACCTACAACAGCCTACAGTCGTCCCATGACCCCGGCAGCCAGCCCAGAGGCCGAGGTAAGGCGCACTGTCAGCCATTCGGACAAGACGAGAATCGCGTCTATACTCTCGGGGGATGACACCCATAGGGCTGGATGGTGAAACTAAGGGGTTGAGGATTTTGTTTGGTTGTTGTTTGTAATGGCATTGCCATATCATTTGGGCTAGGTAATGAGCGTCTGTCTACATTGATACCAAGGCTTTTCTTTTCTTTGTCATGATAGCCTGCATTCAGATTTACGGTGTCTCAAGGGGAGTCTCAAGGGGAGTAAGGATATGAAAAAAAACCAAACTTCACTACTACTATCTAAGAATAATAAGTGTGCGTCCCATAGAACGGCGTCACGGCGGGGCTTAATTTTTTACCTATACTACATATATGCCTTACATGGCGAATAAAGAGAAAACAGAGACCTGGTTGTTTTTGCAAACATTTGTGTTTTGAAAGCGTTGGATCGGCGCGTTGTGAAACTCTGTATCCGTAGGGGGAGGGCTTGCATTGTGTTACATGACCATTTATATTAGTACAGATGGTTGTTTCAACCTCATACGTTGTCTTGGCCTCCCCCGAAAAGTGGTGTTTTGTTCAAACGGGTCCCTCCCTGTGCGGGTTGGTTCATAAAACTGTGCAATAAATATGAGCATGTACATAAAAAGGAGGAATGGAATGGTGGGCCCCCTCCCCTCCACTAGGAAACGGTTTATTTTGGATTACCCAATTCTACCGGGTGCTCGGTCCATATAGCCTAAGGTAAGTACCTATTGTACGTACCTAATGTATGTTAGGTACGTATAAGAAAAGTCAAAGAATGGCAAACACTTGGCTGGACTGATGGGGCATCCGGAATGCGGAGGTAAAGTGTGGGGCAGCCGCCCGAAAGATGGGGGTGAAGATGGGCTTTTCTGAAGAGGGGCAAAGTCTCTTGGGAAACTTGAGATTCGATATTTAATCAATTGATTTGGGGTTTTATTTTTATTATTATTTTCGGATGATTCTTGGATTCTAGTTGAATTTCGATTTTATAGGCACGAGGATTCTGAAAGAGGAATTGGTTGAGTATCCAAGGATTGACAAAGCTATAAAGAAAGGTGAGTTTGGTGATGGATGGGGGTTGTTGGCCTTTGACAGCTTCGAGGTTGGGTTGGGTTGATGGGAGCTATTAGATGATGACGTTGAGTCATGCCATCTTATACCGCGCGGAGTCTATGTTATCCTGATGGCACTCCTTAATGATAGCGCCTTTGAAGCCAGCATATCCTGCTCACGCCAGCCCTATCCCACCTACACACCTCATCTACCATATCGAATGACCAGCCGCTTAGCTGAACGACCCTCACACGGAGGAGGATATATATAAAGACTCAGCTAACACCTCACACTAATGTCCCAGAACTCCCACCATGGCAGACCAACCATCCAGTAACGCTCCCGCTGCAGCACCGACTCACGACCCCAAGTCCTCAAGCGACTACGTCCAGTTCAACTGCCTCCCGCCTGGAGGACCTTTGAACCGATGGTCCACGACACTTACGCGCGAGCATGACTTTCCAGGCGCTCAGGTATATTCTGCCCTAGTTTCTGGCATTCTTCCTCTCTTTTTGATATTATTGGTGTTACTAGTAGTTGGTGGGATTCTCTAACGAAGACTGACACGAATGTTCCATCAAGGCTATGCTCTACGGAGCTGGTGTCCCCAATAGGGATATGATGAAGAATGCACCACATGTAGGCATCGCGAGTGTTTGGTGGGAGGGAAATCCTTGCAAGTGAGTCTACGTTGTGCTTTCTTCTCCTATATATATCATTCAAGGACGAGATGAGAGGGCTGACTTTTGATGGATGTTTTTCTGCTCAGCACCCATTGTGAGTTACTATAAATCTCATGATATGAGCATCGTGTATTTGTAAAACGACAATAGGCTCACATGAACGGCAGTGCTGGAATTCGGCCAGCTCGTCAAGAAAGCAGTCGACAAGCAGGGCATGCTAGGATGGCAATTCAACACTGTTGGTGTCTCTGACGCTATCACCATGGGCGGCGATGGTGAGAGTTCTTTCTTCACCCTGTTATAAGAAATCGAACAACAACAGCATAAATACTCACACCCTCACCCTCCCAGGCATGCGGTTCTCCCTTCAAACGCGCGAGCTCATCGCCGACTCCATCGAGTCCGTGACCTGCGCGCAGCACCACGACGCCAACATCTCCATCCCCGGGTGCGACAAGAACATGCCCGGCGTGGTCATGGCGGCGGCGCGCCACAACCGCCCCTTCATCATGATCTACGGCGGCACCATCCGCAAGGGCCACTCCTCGCTGCTCGAGAAGCCCATCAACATCTCGACGTGCTACGAAGCCTCCGGGGCGTACGCCTACGGCCGCCTGCAGGCCGCGACCGACCCCGGCACGCCCGGCCGCAAGTCCGACGACGTCATGGACGACATTGAGCAGCACGCCTGCCCCGGCGCGGGCGCCTGCGGCGGCATGTACACGGCCAACACCATGGCCACGGCCATCGAGGCCATGGGGCTCACCCTGCCCGGGTCGTCGTCCTACCCGGCCCTCTCGCCCGAGAAGGCGCGCGAGTGCGAGCGCGCCGGCGAGGTCATCAAGACCACCATGGAACGGGACATCCGCCCGCGCGACCTCCTGACCCGCGCGGCGTTCGAAAACGCCCTCGTCCTGACCATGATCCTCGGCGGCTCGACCAACGGCGTGCTGCACTTCCTCGCCATGGCCAACACCGCCGGCGTGGCCCTCACCCTCGACGACGTCCAGCGCACCAGCGACCGCACCCCTTTCCTGGCAGACCTCGCCCCCTCGGGCAAGTACCTCATGGAGGACCTCTACCAAGTGGGCGGCACGCCGTCGGTGCTCAAGCTCCTCATCGCCAAGGGCCTCATCGACGGCTCCCTCCCCACCGTCACAGGCAAGACGCTCGCCCAAAACGTCGCCGACTGGCCGTCCCTCGACCCCGGGCAGCAAATCATCCGGCCGCTTGAAGACCCCATCAAACCCAGCGGCCACATCCGCATCCTGCGCGGCAACCTCGCGCCCGACGGCGCCGTCGCCAAAATCACCGGCAAGGAGGGCCTCTCCTTCACGGGCAAGGCGCGCGTCTTCGACCGCGAGCTCGACCTCAACACCGCGCTCGCCCACGGCCAGATCAGCCGCTCGGACGGCAACCTCGTCCTCATCGTGCGGTACGAGGGCCCCAAAGGCGGGCCCGGCATGCCCGAGCAGCTGCGCGCCTCCGCCGCCATCATGGGCGCCGGCCTGAGCAACGTGGCGCTCGTGACCGACGGGCGGTACAGCGGCGCGTCGCACGGCTTCATCGTCGGGCATGTCGTCCCTGAGGCGGCGGTGGGCGGGCCCATTGCCCTGGTGCAGGACGGCGACGACGTCACCATCGATGCCACGACAAACGAGATTAACTTCGCCGTGTCGGATGAGGAGCTGGAGGCTCGGAGGAAGAAGTGGACGCCGCCGGAGCCGAGGGTTAAGAGGGGCGTGTTGGCCAAGTATGCGAAGCTGGTGGGCGATGCGAGCCACGGAGCCGTAACGGATGGATGGTAGGTTAGGTAGATAATAGGTCGGGCGCCGACTTAAAACACACACACACACACACACGCACACAAGTACCCTACAGATCAGGTTATCCAGATAATAATGGCTGAACCTGTCATGTGAAACGAGAGTAAAGAATAGCCATGTTTTACACAAAAAAGGGCCTCGAATTCATACCTAGGATAAGAAGAAGAAAAAGAAGAAGAACAAGAAGTAGAACAAGAAGTAGAAAAAAAGGGGGGACAAACTAAGGGGTATTATCGCGCCTTCAACAGCTCACACCTCCCAACCACATTATTCTTCCAGACACTGCAACAAAAAACACCCATTCTTTAACCCCTCCCCTTTCTGATGATTTGCCGCTCGCTTTTCATGCCATATATGTAGTACACACGCGAATTCTCAAATTATAGATTTCGAATAATAATGATAAAAAAAGAAAGCCCCGTTCTTCTAATCCCCGAGCGGCATGCCCTCCAGAGCATCCAATAATCGCCGCCAGTTATCCGCTAGCATCTCGGCGTACTTGACTCGCTCGCCGGCCCAGTCTTGGTTCCAGCGGCTGACGTGGTACTGCGTTGACTGAAATGTGATGAGTTCGTCTCGGATGCATTCCTTGACGAAGATGGATCGGTTGTGTTGCTGCACAATGGACTCCTTGTCCTGTTGAAGGGGTCAGTAATCCATCAGTGTATAACATGTTGTAATTATGGCCAAATAACATACCTTTATAATCGCCTCTGCAACCTTGTCAATCTCTCCTGGCTTGACCAGACCCTCTGGCTTGGATCTCAGATTGGCTAGCTTGGTCTCGTTGGTTTGTATCCTCCGTTCCAGGTAGGGGATATTGTCCTTGTCAAGTCTCTCCCGGCGATCAAAGAGCTCTCGCAAGCTGACAAGAGCATCACGCTGGCGCTTCAGATCCTCCAAGACACCCTCATCCCAGCCCTTGCTCTCATCCTCCATAAGGCTCTGGCACGTCCGTAGATGCTTGCTCATGGCTGCCAGACCATCGTTGAGCAGTGGAATCTCGTTGGTATCGGTCGCGTAGGTATCGGCAGAGACTTCCGTGAGCGAGGTGAGCGACATGGCAACTCGCGCATGATCAGCAGCAACGCCTTCAGTTCGCTTCACCAATCGATCCATGATATTGCAAGCATTGATGTAGAGCTCAGCAGAGCGACGAATACCCGATCTTGTACGAGAGAAGAGCTCTTCGAGGGTCGGAGGCAGCGCATCTTCGAGGCCAGGGGCTAGGACACGGTCGGTGAACTCGTCTTGGACAGATATGGTTGCCTGCTTCCGCCAAACCGCAAGTTCCTGCTGGTGCGTTAACAGCTGAGGCGAAGCCACGTCTCATGGTCATATTATTAGAACTTACTGTAGGAACGGTGAGGAACATAATCACCAGCTGCTCCTGACTCAGGACCGGATGTCGGACCAGAGCATTCAAGAACCTAGCAAGCCCTCGTCGTCGCTTTTCAATAAAGGACCCGTCGTTGGACAGGTGATTGCCATTCACAGCCACTCGCTTTGGGGGCAGCAATGGCAATGCCCTAAAGGGATATCTCTTGTGCAAGCAATCTAGTAGCCACACAAAGTCGCTATACCGGCGGATAACTTTGCTGCCCCGTCGCTGGCTTGTGACCTCGTAGTTGTGGTGCTGGAACATGAACACTCCCTCCTTGCCCGGCATCAGCGCAACAATGATATTTTCCTCGACACTGCTTCCCGACCGACCGCCCAAGCTTCTGACTGGGATCGTTGGGGTTGGGGGATCACGCCCGGGCGTTGGGCCAGCGCCATCTGCTCCAAACGAGCTTGGCAACGGCGCAGAGGTTTGCCGTGGCGGTTCGGGAAAGCCTGCACCAGCCGAGGGGCTGTTGTTCCCTCCATAGTAACCTCCCCATCCACCTGAGCTTGGAACCGAGCCGCTTGACACCTGCCTGTTGCCATTCGACGGGCGACGAACAGGTTCCTGCCGAGGCCCGTAATGACTTATGGGCTGCGGCTGCGGCCCAAGTGGCGACGGCCCGTCCCCAGCGAAGTCATTGTGTCCGTTCGTGATAATATGGTGGCTTTCGACTCTGTTTTGCTGAGCATGCGCATGGCCCTTGTGGAGGTCTGGGGTGCTCCACGGATCGTCTTCGGGATCGTCCATGACGGGCCTCAAGAGGCTGGCGGGAGCAGGAGAAGAAGACGGAGCTGGAGCTTCAGTGTCTCGCTGCTGCTGCTGCTGCTTCTGCGACGGAGGTTGTGGTTTCGCAGGGACCTGGGGTGGCTTCGCGGCGAGCTCAGCGACGGGCGGAAGAAGAGGTTCTGCAGTGAGTCCTGCGAGCTTAGGTCGAGGGATGTCTAAGCAAAATGATGAAATTAGATGTTAGCCTGCGGAGCCCCCACCGATAGAGTGACAATTGGGTACGATAACAGGGGGAAAAAATGATTGTAACAAAGCAGACGAGCAGTGACCAATCAATTCCCTAATGCTCCTCGGTGAACGGGCAGGTGATTCGCGGTCTGCGGTGCATGCGTACTCGAAGGAAAGAAATGATGGGCAGATAAAAAATCAAAGGACGGCTTCTCAGTCCACACATCACGACACCAGCGACAAACAAAAGAAGCAATTTCACAACACATAGATAGAGAGTGACAACAACATTTTTTAACGCAATGGCTTTGACTCACTTCTCCGCCGGTCATCAACTCCGTCAAGACTGATGATGTCGCCCTCTTGAGCCAGGCCAATCAGCGCCAGCAGCACATTGAACTCGTTGCGCTCGAGGGAGACCTCAGAGCCATCACCACCTTGGGGAGCCACGAGCGAAATGATGCGCGCCTGGGCATTGGCGTCGATTCGGGCCATGGCAAACACCTTGGCGATGCCTGCGGCTGTGACTCGTCCGCCGCTGCCATCCTCGCGCACGACTGTATCAAACGTCTCGATGTAGGTCTCTGGCACGTCGGCAGCCGGCAGCAGGTTGCGGATCAGCTCAGCGCGGCTCTGCTGCTTGCGAGGAGTCGGCATGTCCCACGGCGAGGAATCGCCTTCGTTATCGTCGAAGAGGCTGCTGGAGGAGTTGCGCCCAGAGGTTGGTTCGTCATCAAAGAGGCCTCCTCCTGCTGCTACTCCTGCTGCTGCTGCTGCTGCTGCTCCTCGACTTCCACTGTGGCGGGTTGGCGTCGAGGCCAGTGTTGGCCCATTGCCAGCTTCTGGCGAAGTCCCGAAGAGAGACATTATCGTAGCCGCTGAAGCTACCTGCGATGATTTCCCTCACCGTCCGCGTCAAGGGAAGAGCAAGATGATGCGCGGGATCAGCGCTGACTTGAAGCCAAGTGTTGACGAGAGAGAGACAGAAAGAGAGAGACAGAGATGATGAGTCTCAGTGGCAAGGGCGGCGGCGGCAAGCAAAGGCGTTTGTGGATTCGTAATGACGGGTACTATTTGCGAAGCAAGCTAGGACCCGTTGCCGTGTGGAGCTGGGGGAGGGAGGGGAGCTATGCAGGACGAGAGAGATATACAGAGAGCGAGGGCAGGGCTGACGACCTTGCAGAGACTCACTGCCAGAGTAGAGGGATGGATGATGTGAGGATCACCGAGTGAATACAATATAATACAATAAAATGAAAAACAAAATCAAGCGATAAAACTAACTAATGCAATTGTAACATAAGGGATGATGCATGCCCGGAAAAGTCACTCCGTCCAGGCCCAGAGCCCTTGTACCGCGCGGGTGTTGTAGTGGCATTGATCCCGCACTCTGCAGCGCATGTGCACCCAATGCATCCCCCCCGCAGCAGGTGCCGCAGCGCTTCTGTGCAGTATTAGCGCCCATGTGCGGCACACGTTCCTGACTGGATTGCACAGCTGGATCATGGAGCTGTCCAAGGGCCATTCGCCAATCATCATTCATGCGAATCTTCGGAACAAAGAATCCATTGGGCAATATTGGGGCCGTTTCTACATGAGTAGGCTTGGATTTGGCTTCCAAATGTATCATCTCGTTATAATAATAATAATACAAGTCATAGGTATCATCGTCAAACACACCCCCTCTACCATAGCGTCTCCTCCGTCTTCTTCTTATCCGTCTTGACCACGCTCTTAACCTTGTGCACTCCCGGCACCCTAAAGTACAGACTAGGTGACTGGCCTGGCGCAACTTGGTGACTCAAGTATCCCCTGTGCGCAGGGTCTCGGTAGTACTCAATGTCCGCACGACTTGTTGGGTCCGGCAGCCTGTACCGGAAGGGAGCTTTCCTCGCCGCTGCCAGCACTGCTTCCACGTGCTCCTTGCCCACAGGCAATGGCTTATCTGTGTTGACAGACTCACCGGAAAGCAGCCGTTGAATAGCCAGCTTGGTGTAGTATCTCGTCACGACCTTGCCTCCGGCAGCTTCGATGGCGGCAATTGCCCCAGCTGAGACTCTTGATACCATTACATTGATGGGCTGCTTGAGAAGTTCGGAGCCTCTTGAAAGAATCTTGACCCCTTCCTTGACGCTGCCAATCAATTTGCTTTCAATCAACTCCTTAGGTGTGATTTGCTTCGTCGGGTCTAGTCGTCCTTGGTCGATCCAGTTCTGGATTTGGTCCAGGTTGACCTCCGAAAGTAGTGCTGCCCGGCTGGTTTGTGTTAGCAGAACTAAGCCTCTGAAAAGTAATGCCATGTTCAGGGATCTCTCACAAGTTGTCAAATCCTTTCCGGCCGTGTTTGACAATCAACGGCGTCTGACCACCCTGGAACCACGGGTTCACTTTTCCATGCTGGCCCTGACCCTTGTGACCCCTTCCGGATGTCTTGCCATGCCCCGAAGATGGACCACGGCCGACTCGTTTCTTCGTATGCATGGCGCCTTTGTTGTTGGCGAGACTCCCCAGGATCGAGGCATGTCGGGTCTGCTGGAGGGACAGTCGGGCAAGGCAAGCCGTCAAGGAAACTGTAGGAGAATTGGCAGCCAGTCTGCAGCAAGCAGAGGCGGTAGTCGGAAATATTCGAGGGGGCATTGCGGCTCAATTGGACTTTATCGTTGTCGTCGTCGATACTCCCTCATGGGCCGTCTTTGAATTTTTGGTGGATTGGAGACATTCACCAAATTCTGCCTCAGGCGCAAAAAGCTGGAGTTGGTGCGGATACGTACCTAGGTACCTACCACGAATGCTTAAACTGACCACACAGATATAAGCGCCTCCGACGCTAGACAGGTAGGTACAGTGCCATCCATATCCATAAACAATAATTTGACACACAGAAACACATTACTCCCATGAAGTCTATGGAAATTTAATGATGCTCTCGCGGTGCGTATAATTGGTCAATTTGAGCATCCGTTATTCGGTTGGGCTTATAAGAGCCTTATACGTGGTACTATGTTAATCTACTAGCCACTGTATCAGGGAAATCCCGTTGACATTATCGGCGCCGGTATGCCGCATCTATGTACGTTTTGCTTTGGATAAGGAGATGATATGGGATATGGCACTGTTTTCGGATTGAGGTTTTGGGAAAGGAACAGTCGACGCATTAAGACTGCACAGAGGACACTTACCTGCTTGTCGAACAATTACTTGATTGCCCTTTAACTCCTCAGTTTATGTGGCGGCATTGTACGTTGTTAATGTGCTATCCAAAATCGAGCCAATATATGCTCGAAACCACTTTAGACACTGACGGATAATAATGAGTCGACTTCTTCATATATCAAGTTAAAGATACCCATCTCAAGCTTAGCCATCCGATGACTACTATATCCAGGAGCGAATTTGATGCTGCAGCATAGTACGTACTACGAGAAATACCTGGAATCTCAGCAAACGGTCCAACTGCTGCAGCCCAAATCGATGAGAAGCTCAATCTGTATTAGCTACAAACTCAATGACAACCTTGCCCTTTCTACCTCGTCTAGTCGCATGCTGCCAAGCTTCTACTGCCCGATCAACATGGTACGTCTCAATCGGCAAAGCTGTTATGGATCCATCATCAATCAGCCCAGCCACCTTTGTCAACGTCTCAGCCTTTGGCGTGACGATAAAGAAAAGCCACCTCACATGCGGATGCTGGTCTAATTCCTCTGGATGGCCTTTTCCAAACTCCCAAGCTGCGGGTGGCTCTCCCACAGTAATGATAAGCCCATCCGGTTTCACGGTCCTCCATGTCTTTGCGAGGATCGGATCGCCAACGGTGTCTAGAACGATGTCAATATCTTTGATTGTGTTTTCCCAGTCCGGCGTATGATAGTCCACCACATGACTTGCGCCGAGATGCCTGAGAGAGTCGTGATGCTGTGACGATGCCAATGCAGTGACTTCAGCCTCGGCCAAGCGAGACGCCACCTGCACGAAATTGATCCCCACTGCTCCAGATGCCCCCGTAACGAGCACCTTCATTCCTTTTTGCACATTTGCCCTTTCGAAAATAGCTTCCCAGGCTGTCAATACAGGAATTGGCAGTGCAGATGCCTGTGCATAAGTCAAGCTATTTGGCTTTCTGGCGACTTCGCCCTCCTCTACAATCACATATTCCGCCTGTCCCATTCCCCGCAGCGCATTTGTCATGGAATACACATCATCGCCGACTTTCAAGTCACTCGTGTAGTTTGGTCCCAGGGCTGCCACTTGCCCAGAAATATCGTGTCCTGGGATGCGGATAGGGTGGTCCCATAGCTCCCACCAAGAGAGTTCGTCGCCCGTGATGCCTGCGGCATGGACCTTGATGAGAATTTCGGCATCTTTGGGAATGGGTTTTGGGATGGAAGTATCGAGGGCGATTTCTGGCGAGGCTTTAGTGCCCAGAACTATGACTGCCTTCATGGTGCTCATGGTGCTCATGGTGAACTGTTGATTGAGAGAGATGCTTGTGGTTAGATAGGTAAACCATGCTGCCGCTACGTAAGCATTTAAACGGTGTCCCCTGAAGCATAAAGAGTATGCTTATGCTTCCATGGTAAATGGATTGTTAATTAACTTACAGCTGCAAGTTGATCTCGTCATCGTGGCTTACAGCGAGCCACCGGAATCCCGGAGCTCCACCAGGCGTTTACCGGATCGGACAACTCCGAGTGGAGCTGCTCCTTTGGGTAACTTCTTCAGTCTGATGTTCAGGAAGAAGAAGAGTATCCCGCGTTTACGTCTCTTATTTGTGAAGATGTTTTCTGATGAGTAGCTTACAAGGTCTCAGGATCTTGCACTAGACACTCTATCTGTATTGCCTTGGAGGTAAACTTGAGGCTGCATGGCCTACTAACCAGAAAGGCAAGGCAGCCAACGTTAGAGCGGCTCATAGTGAATGACTCGTGCTCCAATATGAAGCTCACACCTACACTTTGAAAATGATCCAATAATGATGCGTTTCTTGCTGGTGCGATCCTCATGTTAGGGTGTGCCGCTTAACGGGACATTGTCTTCCTGCGGGATCCATCTTCACCTACAACCACGTGGCATCCCGATCCTCCATCGACTAGACTTGTGTTGAAGATCTAGAATCCTTCACTTGGCAAGCCTCAATTCCGGGTTGTGATCACACCTATGTACTTTGCGGTTATTAAATGGCGAGACGGATATATCCTCGTCAAGTCAATGTTGTGACTGTATTCGATGAAGCGGCGGCAACCTGTCACTACAACATGACTTGGGCATACATGTACCTACATCCCGCATCTATCTGTCCACCCACGAAATGTGCCTTTCACTCCTCTTACTCGCTTGTCCTCATCCTCAAATAAAATAAAAGACACAAAACTCAACATAAAGGGGCCATAGCGGCTCAACTCACAATGCTAGAGCATCGTGGCGGGGGAGGCCGGGTGCAACCAGGCTATGGCGAAGGATTCCATTCCCTGGAGGGGCACAACGGCTGTTGATTCGACCTTGTCGCCTTGCATCTGCAGGTCAATGTACTAGTAGCGTCCATCCACACACTGGCGCCACAGCCATTCTATCCAGATGACCCCCTTTGAACTGAGCAAGATCGAATACCTTGTCTTCCATGTTCTCTAGAGGCACATCAATGACTTCGCCGCATTGGCAGGTCGTCCCTTGCGCCAGTCATTGATGACACAGCCTCCAGATCGCGACGCAAAGCTGCGAAAGAAGACCCCCAGACCATTAACAACAACAGTAGCCCTTCCCTCAACCATCGCTAATAACTTCAGCTTCGCATTCTCCTCAATCGCACCCCTCCGAGGATCTATGTCGCCACAATGGCAGAAGTGGCCGGGCTAGCCCTGGGGATCCTGCCCGTTGTCATCTGGGCCCTCGAGAAATACGCAGAGCCCTTCGAGGCATACAGCAACTACCACAACGCCATCGGCAAGCTCCAGGCGAACCTGCAGATCCAGAAGATGCACCTCGAGGCGACGTTTTCCAGCATCGGGCTGCATAATCCAACGTCGCGGGACTTGCGTGAGTGCTTGCAGCAGCAGTTTCCGGATCATTACAAGGAGCTGGTGTTCATTATACAGCAGATGGACTGTATGATGCTGAGGTTGATGGAGAATCTGCAGGTTGACATCTATAGAAAGGCATGTATATATTTATAGATATTATGTGTGTATGCCTGCGACTTGGCTGATGTTGCTGTTGATATCACACTACATATGTACCATCTTCATCATGAAGCTAACTTACAAAAAACAAACAGCCCCTATGGACGCGCGAAGCCCCCGACAGAGCATCATGGGAATGGCGCCGCGTCAAGCGTAGCTTCAAAGCCAAAAGCCGCGACAAGATCATCCAAGACCTCCGCAACTGGAACGACGACCTCCGGCACCTCGTCTCCAAAGCCGCCGGCGTGCGAGGCCACCACCACAACGACAACAGCATCAGCAGCAGTGAAGTGGTCGACAGAGCAAAACGCCTGTATAATCGCCAAAACTGCAACTCCACGCGCAAGAGCCTCACGGCGCTTCACCAGGCTCTTCATCATGGCTTATTATCATGTGAGGAGGGTGCGGAGTCTCACCACCGGATTGGGATAGAGCTGGATAAGATCCACGGCGGATCTCATTCTTTGAAGCTCTCAGCGGCGCTGCTTCACGATTCGAAGGCGCCGTCGTTGGGAGCGAGGAAATGGACACTGTTCTATGCGGCTGGTGATGCTGCTTCACTTGGTCGATACTCGTCCTTTATGGCTCCGCTGCTGTCCCCGGTGCCGTCGCTGGCTGGATCGACTCGATCTACATCGTCGTTTAAACTGCGCCAGATGACGCGGAGGATATTCACAAAGTCCGAAAAGCCCATCCACCTACCATCTCAGATAAGTATGAGAGCCAAGCCAACTCAGCAGCAGCAGCACGAGATTCTAACCATCTTCTTCTCCTCACTGCAGGTTCCGTAACAATCGATAGTGTGCTATCGCCAGGCCCATCGCAGATACTCCCCCTAGTTGACGATAACATCCCCTTCGTTGAAGATATCTGCGCTGAGCTTCAAAAGCCCGCCGCAACTACAGACGAACCATTCGGCCGTCTCAACCCCCCGGATCCATCACTCCCCCCCAACAATTCATTCTCCTTAAACCACTACCCAACAACCGACATTGAAATCCTCAAAGAGATACCCCTTAGGAAACTCCTCCTAGCCGCATCAAACCCCGAGCCGCCAGCCATCCAGCCGCTGTCCGCAAAGCGCCGGTTCACCATAGCTGCTGCTCTCGCCCAGGCGGTTCTGCATCTCGCCGGCAGCCCTTGGCTCGCAGACGGCCTGAGCAAAGAGCGCATCATCGTCTTTCTCCAACGGAGGAGACAAACAGGCTACTTTAGCCTCTCCGAAACCACATACCTCTCCTGCCCCTTTGCCCCAAAATCGAATCCGCAACAACAACAACAACAACAACAACAACAGCAACAACAACCATCATCACCATCATCCCCCCCTACAGCACCACCACCAGACCTTCTTCTCAACATCGAAGACAGCACCAGCACCACCAAACGCCTCACCCCCAAACACCTCCTCTTCGACCTCGGCATCCTCCTCATCGAACTCGCCATCAACGAACCCTTCAGCGACGCCGACCTCAAAGCCATCCAAAAGGACGACCACAGACCCCTAAAGGCCCAGCTCGAGAAAGTCGAGCTCGAAGCCGGCATCTTCTACTTCAACGCCGCCCAGCGCTGCGTCTACGGTGTGTTTTTGGCGGACCGCTCGCAGATGGACTTTGATCGCGATAAGTTCCAGCAGGAGTTTTATTGCACGGTTGTGGCGCCGCTGCAGGCTACGGCGGAGATGAGGCAGATGCTGTGATGGGGGGTGGGGGGGGGGGGGTGTGGTGTGTGTTTATGTATATATATATATATATGTGTGTGTTCCTTTGTCGTGTTTTTGGGCGTTCGTTCACATGTATGGTGGTATTGTGGGAAAGGGGGTTTCAAGTGCGTTATATGGTGCTTGAGATAGATGGATGTGAATTATTTGCTGCCTTTAGCTATACGACCAACTGATATTTTACTTTACAGAACTAAGAGAAACTCAACGAACAAGTCCACAAGCCATGTAGTTCACCTATAATCGTACTACTTGGCTTCTTTCCCATTACTAAACATAATACCTATATCTATATCTATACACAACCAAACACAAGCCATATCTCCCATATCTCCCATATCAAGCATGACTTATACCCAATACGAAACATTCAACACCATAACCACAACCACAACCATAACCACAACCATAACCACAACCACAGCCACAACCCATAGCTGTCTTCAAAAACATCACTTAATTACCAAGCAACGACTACATAAAATAATAATAATAATGATAATAATGGTAATAAAATGCCTCACCTCGCTAATTCCCATGGCCTCCAACCAAACATCAAACATATATTCTACAAACAAAACCCCCAATATCAAACACCCCACCCCCAACTCACAGCTGTTGTGCACACATGAAATGACAACCTGAATGCACACAACATCTTCCCAGCTGGAAATCAAATAAAAAAAGCTCAACGTGGATTTTTCTTTCTCTCTTCACTGGTAGTAATGCCCACCAACCCCGTGTATCCTATGTGAAAACCAGTACAAAGCGCGACTTGGAATCTACCTCCCCTACCCCTATTCCCACAAACAGGCAGCCAAGCCAAACAACAACAATTAAATAAAATAAAAAACGCCCTTACCCTCAATCCCCTCCCGTTCCCTTTTGTTTCTTTTCCCATCCACCTACATATAAAAGTGGCCGATGGTCTGGAAATCTAGTTCCGTTTTGGATTGTTTTTTTGTATGTTTAAAAAAACAAGGGTCATAGTGGGTATATGGCTCTTGGGGCGCGCTCTTTAAGGGTGAGTAAGTGCTTGACGTATATCGTTCATGCTCTTCATTATAGCCCTTGCTCCCTTCTCCTCGGGGTATATAAGGCCGTCGTTTTTTTTTCCCGTTCAAGTATCCAAGAATCGAGTCCCTTTTCTTTACGCTGAGGCCCAGCCACCGGCGACATCTACCCATTCAGCAAGACATGAACCGTCCTTGCCTTCGACATCTACAATGTCGGTATCACACCTGCAACGGCATCCAACACCGTTCTCCTTGACCTCATCCCAGCTCTCCCAGTACTGGTCCTCTTCAACCCGCTTGCGCTCATCAAGGGTAGTCTTCTCGAGGAACGGAGGACGGGGAAGTTGTCGAGCTGGCGCATTGGCCGGACAATGCTGGATTGTGGTGTGTCGGTAGCCGAAATCTCGGAAGTAGTGAATGTCTCGAGGTGCCAATAGCGCGCCGGCGGCGAGCGAATGTATAGGCGCATCTCCCCACTAGGAAATCATTAGATAAAACTGGTTCCCCCTTTAAATGCCACCGAAAGGGTAAATACTCACTCGTTCCATCCAGAAGCCACCGCTACGGTCCATCATTTGGAAAAAGTCTTGGTACTCTTTGCTACGGAACCAACTAAGCTTTGCAATCTCAAAGTTGGACCAGAAGTGACACATGTTGTACTTCTCGCCCTCCATGGCCTCGGGGTCAATTGGCGGGAGATTATTCTTGCTTGGGTCGCCCCGCATAATTTCCTCTGGCAAAGGCGGGTTGGGGTCATCGTGCGACTCTTTCGGGGGATCTTGAGGTTCCACAAACATTTCCCAAAGTCCTTGTGACGTTAGATTGTTTAGACGTTTGTATGCCGAGGCATATCGGAAAATGTTGGGGACCGTCTCGCGCAGCTCCTTGACGGCAATGGTGAAGCCATACGTCTTGTTGCTTTCGATCATTTTGAGGAAGGGATCGCTGAAATAAAGTGGTGAGTGGCTGTTTCACATTTGGTGGTGTGGTGACTGGAACTTACTATGTAATGTCACAGAAATAGGTAATCTCGGGTTCCACTCGCCAGTACCACTCGTACTTTAGCAGCAAGGGGTGGTTAAAGAAGAAGCTGTGCACAAAAGTCAGCCGACGACTATCCAATGCCAATGCCAATGCCAAAACAAAAGCTGGCGTGCGCCGCTTTGCGTACTCACCCTGAGTAGAAGCGACACATGAAGTGGTAGCTTTCCAAGCCGCCGTACATGACAGCTGCATCACCCTGCTTCGCAATGCCCTCCTTAGCTACCTTGGGGTCAATCCAGTCGGGAAAGCCCCAGGTCCCCGGCTCAACCTTTCCAAATTCAACTGGTGACGATGTATAGTTTTGCACCGTCTGCTTGAAGGTATCGTCGAAGTCGCCATCGTTGAGGAAGACGTATGGGTAATGGTACCAGCGGTTGAAGTGCCTCTCAACCGACTTGATGGACTGAATGACGCCGTCAAGTTCCTTGTTTCTTGCTAAGACGACAAACGCGGCGTTGGCTCGGGGAGTGCTGGTGTCGGGCTCGAGACAGCCGGTGACAAAGACCTTGTCGTGCTTTTCGCTGATTTTTCTGGAGAGACGATTGCATTAGTAAAGGGAAGAGGAGGAGACGGTATGACCATGCAAGAAGAAAGAGAGCCAGGGAAAGAGGAGACTCCTTTTGAACATACCGAATGGCTGGCGGCGCACCAGCTGGCATCAATATCCTCCCAGGGGAGCTGGGATGTCTGACAAAAAGGAGGAGTATCAAGACAACAACGAGGACGGGGAAGATCATGACGACGCCCAAGGGGATAGATACGGAGGAATTGCCGCGCAACCGCAGCGGGCGGCCGAAAAAGGCCAGCCGCGAGGCAAGGCCATTGTGTTTTGACGCTCGCTTCTCGTCCGAGGTGGGCAGCTCATGTGCCTGTTTCGAGGGCACCATCTTGGAGGCTCGCCGGAAGAGATCCATGGCGACGGGTGAGCTACCTGCCTAGACGGCAGGAATATAGCGATGATGGCCAGGAGGGTCGGAAAACCGTTTGTGGAAAGTAGAGAATTGATTGATTGATTGATCGTCGGTGGCAGCTCTTGGCCTTATCGAGACTGTGGGGGCGGGAGGGAGCAGTAGTAGAGGCCAGATTATTAGAGAATCAGGGGTGGGCGGAGGAGGAGGAGGAGGGAGGAAGAGAAAGAAGCAGACGATGAAGACGACGACGAAGCCCACCTCTCACGTCTTGGCCTTTCCTCTATTTTTTTTGGGGGGGTCTGTTAAGCACAGGCAATGCAGATGTGCCAATTCGACCCGTCTTTTCTTCCCTATTAATTCCTAGGGATCATAAGAGAGAGGAAAAGGAGCGACCGAAGTCTGGTTGACCTGCGAAGCAAGCAAAGACAACCAAAAACCTTGAAACGAGTGACTGGGGAGGACACAGATGTCGCCTTTCTGCGTCCAGTCGTCCCCATGCGCGACGCCGCTAATTACTGGTGCCGCTGCCGCCGCACTAATTACATGTACCCTATGGATTCGATTATGAGGTGCACATGTGTCTATCGCCTAGTAGTCGAGGGGCTAAAACCGCACTGGACTTCAGGGTCGTCTCGCGCCTATTGATAAGGGATGGATGGACTCAGTCGCAGTGGATGCTGGTGGTGGTGGTGGTGGTGGTGGTGGTTGGTTCCCGCTCAGACTCCTTTTTGCAGCGGGTTTGTTTCTTTTTTCCCCCTTGGCCTTGTTCTTATTATAATAGCGGGCCTATTTGTCCCAATAGCCACGTGCCAATGCCGTCGAAATGAAAGGGGAGCCTCGTGCCTGACTCTCGACAAGGAGGTGCAAAGGGAGGGAATACAGTAGGTTAGAGAGAGCCTAGACCTATGGTGTTTTTTTTTTTCTTCCGCTTTCCCTTTGCTGGCGCTGGGCTTCTTCGTCGCGCCACCCTTACACAAGCCAGACCGCTAACGATTGGGGAATTGGCCCTCGTTGATTAGCCCCCCCAGCATATGGCTTAAATTGCTTTAGCGGGACTATTCCCATTCTTCGCAGGGTTTATCCACTAAAAGCCGCTGAAGGCGCCTCCCCCCCAAAACTCCATACCTTAAGTACCTCGCCTGCTACTCATGAACACATAGCAGTTAAAGTACCCTGTCAAATTGGCGTTACAGCGCAATTATATCGCATGCAGCTAAATCAGTCACCGCCCATCAGGAATCTTCCGAGACAGAAACAAGGGTCTGCACCCCAAAGAAACAAAACAAAAAGAAGAGCTTGTTGTTTATACCGGAACATTTGATTTTCCCCTGACAAATGCCAACGGCTATATTAGTGGGGCCTGGATTGGACTTTGAACTCTGAATGAGATACACGACTCAAGACATGACAAAGCACATACCTAAGGTATCCAAGTCCACTTCCTGCCCCCTCGGTTCGTGGAACAAGAATTTAAATAAAAAAATTACAAAAGTATTGATTTCGCCCGGGCTCGAACCGGGGACCTTTTCGGTGGTGTCAACAGATGTTGTTAACGAAATGTCATGACCAACTAGACCACGAAACCCATATGCCAATGTGATTGGCTACTGCGATGCGACAACGAGGAATATACAGAACTTAAACCCGGCAGCTCTCCCACTTCTTACATGCATCTACTCTACTTCCACACATTCAACCAAGCCTCCCACCTCTTCCAACTGTGCCAAACTCCCACATTTGTTTGTTTTCTACCAGCCCAGCCAGGCAGCATAAAACAAACCCGCCATGTCCCAGAAAATCACCTCCAAAAACCTCTCCTACAACGCTTCCCTCCCACCGTTCCTCGCCGCTCTCCACGCCCAAGCCTCCGGAGCAGCCCACGAGGGCCCCGACCCCATCCTCGCGGCACGGCGTCGGCCCACGGGCAAGAAACGCTCCGGAAGCGAAGAAGCAGAGGATGCGCCCCTCGTGGTAGATGAGGACGGCAATGTCGTTGCTGATTTGACGGTGGATAAGAATGGAACGGTGACGGAGTCTACTCCTGCTGCTACTGAAAAGGTAGACGATGCAGTAAAGAGTGGTGGTGTGGATGAGAAGCAGAATGAGAACGAGGTGAATAAAGCAGCTATTGGTGGACGGAAACGCAAAGTTGGCAAGGTCATTGGCGATGCAGCAGCAGCAGCACCAACAACAGAAGCGTCAGAAAAGGACGACAAACATGACTCGGAAAGACCAAAGAAGAATGACAAGGAACCCGACCAGTCAAGTAACAAGAGCTTGAAGAAGAAAAAGGCCAAGAAGATCAAACTGAGTTTTGACGAAGAGGAAGGATGATGCTCATGGCCAGTTAATGAAACGGGCTTTAATTAAGATACACATCGCAGCTGACTCTTGGCGTGTCAATGGCGATCACGACAGTAGGGGCTATATATTCTGGGCCCTCGCGACGGATGACGTATGACGATTGACTTCGATCTCATATCGGCTTTATGAGCTAGCAAGCCAAGAATTGGGATAGTGGTCCTGGTCAGCTTGTGGCTGGGGTAGCTTCCATAATATACGAAGCCTGCTAGCCAGCCATTGGCTTGGCCACCATCAGACGATATCACAGGCCGGTATCGTACGACTAAAACAAACGTCAAGTATCAGGGACTCGAAGTACCAGCTGCATTTCCTGCCGCAGCGCAGCAACGAATACTGTAGTCCGACATGGTTAACACGATAGTTTGATCTATCCAATATATCCGGGATATAGATGACCAAATGAACCAAGGCAACACACTAGATAATCTCAATGCTCGTAAATTCAGATTCGGAACGAAGCCACCTTAATCTACACAGCATCCCCTCTGTGGACAGTGGCATTCCATTCCTCCCCGCTCCGCTCCGCTCCGTCTATGCCTTGATACAACTACAACTACATCCATGAATCCCAACCCCATCATTTTTAACCCCCCATAGCGCATTTATCGGTAACGGTACTCGGGCTTGATGTAGTCGGCAAAGGTCTTGGGCTCCTCAAACTCCTGGTGGTGGTGGCCGTGGTGGTGGTCGTCCAGAGGGCCGACATACTCCATCTTGTAAACACTGCCGCACTCGGGGCATCGCTCGATGGGGCGGTCCTTGGAGAGCTGTAGCACAGAAACGATCGTTAGCTACACGACATCTTGTAGATAAGCCCTCAAATTTCAATAACTTACACCAAGCCAAGTGACAACGTGAGAGTCGGCGGGGTATCCGGTACATCCAGCGAGCTGCTCCTCGCCAGCAGAACGGACGATAATCGGCTGCTGAACTGTTCCCTTGCGGGTAGCATCGAGGGGTCGCATGTCGAAAATGTCAACGCCCTCCATCTTTCCGAGAATCTCGAGACGCTCAAGACCAGTCGACTGCTCGAGATCGGTAGGGACGCTACCAGGCTTGGCACCAGGACCAAAGAGGTCATCCTCGGTCTTCACCTCTACAACGGCGGTAATAAAGTCGTCATGTCAGCCTTTCCATCATCTGACAAAAGGCAGCTTTCTCCTCCCCCCGTTCGAGAATGAGAATATTCCAGCCGAGGTCCCGTACAGAGCAATGATGCAGATGCCGGCACAAAAGAAAAAGAAAATGACGTACCTGATAGAACCTTGTAATCCCCGACCTTCTTCTGAGTAGTGCCAGCAAGCGCAGCAGCCTGCTCATTGGGGCTAGTCGGACCAGCAGAGCCTACATACACACCATCTAGTCAGCCATGTCGACAAGTTTCTCCCTCCCCGGGTTTGCTCTCCCCCATCCATCAGATGCCACTCCCCCCATAAAAACACAACAAGCGGAAGGAGATGCAAAATGCGTACGGCGAGCGACAGAAGTGGTGAAGCTGCGAGCAATCACCGGAGCGACGGCGGCGCGGCGGGCCGCAGCGATAGCAGTGCGTTGAAGAAACATGTTTTCGTCGAGCGGGAAGGGGGCGAAGGCGTTGACGATGTTGAGGTCTTGCGGGTTTTGGGAGAGACAGACTTGTCGTCGAGGGATTTGCGGAGGATGGTCTGATTTGAACCCACGTTCGGGTCGGAATGGTGCAAGAACTCCAGTTTCGGCTGGGAATTGGCCAATTACGGCGGGGGGGATTGCGTGCACGTGACTGGGCTATGTATGGGGGAGCTTAGTGTTCCATGATGGGACAGAACAAGGGAGCTTATACTCTGGAAATTAATATTACTAGTGACTTGAATAATATGATAAAATATTACATTATTTTTCATTACGGAAATTTCTGCTCTTGGTACGTAAGTGTTATGTTGTGGTTATGGCGTCTTTCCCGGATTGTCCTCGTCCACTACATGTAAGCGCCGTCTCATGATTCTGGATTCTTTCACGGCTAATTAGAGCCTCAACCTCACCTTTCAGGTGAGTAAGTACCTTATGTGTTTGCCGAGGATAACCCATCTATAACAAGCGCCAAGTATCATCCCACCTGACGAATAATGGGATTATTTTCTTTGATTTCGGTAGGCGTAGCCATCGTAGTGGTTTGTTGATATCGCAAGAAAACGAAAGGTGCCTGTAAGTTTTCGTCAAAAGCGTCTAGTTGCAAAGAATGGTGCGATTTGAGGTGCGCATTACGGCTCTAAGCGAAGGGCCAGCATTGTGTCATAATGCTACTGAAGGTACGAAGAGGGCCATAGAAAGCTGAGATTATTGAACTACCGATGGGTAATTCTTGTTTGGGAAGTATCTGCGAAATGATAAAGAGAAATTAGAACGACCTAAATAGAAGGCTATATAATTTAAGCGTATAGCGGTGTAAAGCGACCTTCCAAGTCGGTATAGAAACAGGCCTGGTGTGAACAATACAGGAGGCCGCGCAGCTGTTGGAAGGCTGAAGGCTCTATATCCTGTCATAATGAATTTCAGGCAGATCATATGCAACATCATCACTGAAGTTGAGTAGGAGAAGGAGCGTTAAAGGCTGCCCTGGTGTGAAATATATGGTAGCAGAAACCTGGTCGAGTAGGAGCCGTGATCAGCTTAGGATGGGCTGCAGAAGATATAATACCCAAGTAAAACTTTTTTTAAAAAGAAAAACGAAAACCTTTGTTTGCATTCAGAAGTAAACAACCTAGTTGTAAAATGAAAAAGCTATTGTAATGCCAGATGAAAAAGTAAGTAGTCGGATTTTCACAAGATCTGACACCCAGCTCAAAATATAAGTACGATAAGAGTAACTTGCTAATTCCAAACGTTATCCGCGTAACCAGCTTTGTTCTCCATTTGCTGATCCTTGTATAAAACCAGTCCATAACCACACTATGAGCAGCTACTCGAATTGGCCCCTCAAGGTAGCCCGTGTAAGGGAATAGCGGCAAGACGTGCTTGATCTTTCCTGAATTTGTTGACGCCCTCATAAATCATCGGCTTAGTATGCCGGCGAGCAGGCACGTCATTCCACCTAACTGAAGGAAGAGGGTCATGTCCAACATGTGCCGAATTGCCACGGACACCCAATCTGGGGCGGGAATGAACAGGATTCGGGTCTCGAGGGGGGTGTGGGGGGTATGGAGCAGGGCGTTGCAAGGTAGCAGCCCTCCTCTGGTCTCTGGAGCCATAACTTCCGGTGTGGTTCGTATAAGAAGCTGCACGAAGTGCCGCGTCTCTCAAAACGCGGTCTTCATATGTCCTTGTGTTGGAGTTCTTGCTTTCGCCGCCGAGGTTGCAAACAATACGCTGAATGAACTTTCGAGGGTTTTCGACCGGCGTCATTCTCTTTCGCGAAACAATAACACTGACGCGCCATCGAATAAAGTCAAATGGATCCATGGCTAGTTCTCCTCTCTCTTTCAATACTTGAAGATCCGTCAACTTGCAACCAAGGTGATAGGCAACCTCTTTCTTGCATAAGCCACCTTGGGGAAGATATTCCTTGGCCACCAGCCCATTGGGTTGGTATGGACCTTTCTCTCCATACATTTGCCGGAGCTTACGAAGCTTGCTACAGTCGTCAGAGAGGCGTTTATGCCTATCTTTAATAACTTTGTTGTTCGGGTCAAGCCGCAGGTGAACTTGCGCCGTTTCTTTCGCGGCCTGGGTGGCTGTCTGTGTTGCGAGCAACTCTTCCATCGAGTGCCATGAGCGCTCCTAGTGCTCTGACGACTCGGTAAATTTCTGAACAGGAGTCCCCCTGAGTATGATTGGCTCTAGGAAGACTGATTTGTCAGGAGAAAGCTTGAATACTTGGTCGAACGGCGTATTCAGGATATCTGTGAGCCTCTGAGAGGAAACTTCATCGCCGTCTCCTGGTTGCGCCATTTTGACGAGCCTCTTGAAGAACAAAAAGTGACAAAGAGGGATGAAAGATAAGAAGGTGAATAGGTCCTCAAAGGACTACAGCATACGCATAACGCAGCTAAGATATTGCAAAGGGGCTCCCAGACGCGTTCTAGCTGATGTCTAAGCGTAGGGAAGCATTAGCCAGCGTAATGGTCTCTCTGGCGTAGCCTAAAACTTACCGGTCAACAACTGATCTCCTTGATTTAAACAAGACAGGTAGAATAGATGTACTCTATAGAAAAATGAACCCCAAAACACTCGCCTGGGAGGTGGTGCGTGTATGCCGAAAGCTTGGCAAGTGATGACAGAGGATGAAACAACAACACGTCAATTCCATCGGAGACGGGGTTTTATACCCGAAATAAATAAATAAGTAATACTGGATGCCTTGCGTGCCTTGTTCGCGCGTCAGGTGAATATCGCGTGACTGGCAGAACCGCCGTGGCAGCTGGCAAGAGGGAGACGATAGAGGGTCGCCCAGTGGCAGGAGAAGCAGTGAATCACTACTTGAGAAAATGGGCCTGGTTTTGTTTAGCAAAGTATGCGAGTTAGAGCGTAGAAGCATCTAGAATAGGAGCGGTTTTATGTGAAGAGTTTTTGAGAAACTCCGAGTCGGAGGCATGGAGTGTGCGTGGATTACGCAAGAGTGCAGCGACTTCACGCAGGGGAGAACTATCCATCTCATCAAACTAGTCGTTCTTAGGGGGGGGGGGTAACAACCTCTGTTATACTAACATGTTGTATGGTTGATATCGTCGAGATAATATAGCGATGCTCTAGTGCTCCACCAAGTCCGATACAGTTCCCTCTCCTCGCATATCTACCACGCCTCTCCAACGAAGCCAAGAGAGTCTCCCTGTATTCCATCTCCACGGTCCTCTCTACATCTTGGCCATTCCAGCTTTCGGATACGGCAAGACCATGCCATCTTGATAGCCGCTCGCAACATGCTTTCCCTCGGGGCTCCATATCTTACTCTCCATCATGCCTCGTCCTGCAGAGACTCTCGGCCAGCAAAGCTCCTGAACCCACCACCCGTCGCCCTTCATGACCGCCTCGTCTGCGTTGACATGCACGTAAAACGAGTACGTGAGACTCCCTACCGGGCCGGTATTCCAGCCCCAGCCAAGATGGTTCTCCAGCATGATGAGACCGTTGCGATCCGCCTCGAAGGCGTGGCACACAATATGCCCGTTGACGTCGTCGGCGGGAATAGGCTCCAATGGCCGGTAAAGAATGAGCTGTCGTCGTTCCGTGGCAATCTTATTGGCGTTGTATTCGGTCATGTCGACCTTGTACATATCAAGCATGGGGAATGCTCCATGGCCAGTATCCGGGAACAGTTCCATGACGGAATCGACGTCAATTTGAGGCGAGACTTCCCACTCATCAGCCGCTCGTTGCGAAAGAATGCTAGCGAAGCGCTCTTGGACCGATGCCTCTGCCTGAACGTCTGCCGGTCCTTTCACAGATCTCTTGAACGTGGTGAGGCACGTGAAGCAATTTTTTCCAAGGGGCAAGTCCGCGTCAGATTCAGGAAATGGCCCCCGTGTCGTCGACGAAGACTGGGCTGTCTGACGAACTTGGACCTGGCGCGTCGAGAATGAGCGGCCCGATGAAATAGAGGATACCTCATAGATGAATGGCCGATCAGTGAGTCCTGGATTTGTGAAGACGCCATGTATGCACTGTAGTCAGCAGTTAGCCCTCTCTTCTCTCTCTCTCTGCTTCTCTATCTCTCTCTACTTCTCTCTCTCTGCATCTCTTTATATCTCTTCATCACCCCCCCAAACAAAGCCCAAACTTACCTGTATGTTACGCTTGCCGCCCGGCACAGCCGCCTTTGCATCTTCCTCCTCCACGACCCGCGCTGCCGCCAGTGACGATTGGGCGTACACAACGCCCCCATAGGCACGTCCCTCAAGATTTCTCGTCATGCCCTTCATCATGAGCTGCAGCGAGGGAGTCGTAGGCGTAACCGTATGCCACGGCAGCTCTGCACCGGCCTGCCACGCCGGCCAACGACCCATGAATCTCTTAACAGGGCCAGCGCCATCTGAGGGTCCCGGCGCGTCTGGCAGTTTTGACAGTGCCATGCACTCCGCGAACCCCTTCCGCTCGAAAACTTGATGTGATTTCTTGGGTGAAGCCATTTTTTCTTTCTTTTTTTTTACCAAAAAAAAAATGTAAATAAATATGTCGTTCTCCCCCTTGTTTGGCTTATTCGAAACTTCTAAAAACGTAGGCAATTAGAGCGGCTTTGCGTGCCAAATATCAATACTGTCTCGCATTCGATGCCTCTAAACCAGGGGAATATTTCGAGAAAAGAGAGAGAGAGAGAGAGAAATAAGAAGAAGAAAAAACCTAAGCCGTGAGACCGGAAAAATAGAAAACCTTCCCCGCAGCAAAATCAACCAAGACTCCAATGGTTGGACGGTGATCTCTAACATCAAAATCAAAAACTCGTCAGCTTACGAGTTTTGCGCAATGGCCAGCGGTCCATCTGAGGAGATTCGGTGAGTTGCGGTGTCAGATATTAAATTAGCCTCGGCTCATTTCCCTTGAGGAGGGGGGAAACCCCCAAACACGGGGCAGCAGGTGCCCGCTACCAAGATTCCAGGCCATTGTTTGTACGGTGAGGATAAATTCTACAGAAATTAAAGGGAGAAAACCCAAGAACCGTGTTAAGATGACGTTCGCACATCAGCACCAATATAAGCCTGGGCATAGAGGTAATCTAACACGATTTCCCCGCATATATAACCAAACCCTGGCTGGTGGTTAATCAGTCATCTTACTTACTAGTACTATACACCCATGGTAGGATTAATGAACATTCTAGCCACAGAAGCCACGAGAACCTACAACTAGCACGTTATCTGTAGTATCCATTGGAAGCAGTCACTTGCGCATAGCTATGGATATGGCCGAATACCACTAATAGCCCAGCATTCAAGCATTACGAGCAGATAAAAAGCCCTGGAGGTAGCCATCCATAGGTACTGGATGTGCTACCGCGGCTATTCTTCAGGGAAGTGGCGCACTAACGGTCCCGCTATTCGATGGAGCACCCAGAGGCTGTTGCGGCTTGTGATCCGCTGTTGCAGGTTTCTGATAAGGATAAGGATGGTACCTACATTAGGTCCCATCCCGGAAATGGACAATTGACGGCATCCATTGGCAAAATACAGCATAAAGTGAATATTCGGTTTTTTTTTTAAATCATCCCCTGTTAGTTGTATAAAACTGCCAACAATCTCTCTAGGGAAAATCATTAGGAAATAAATAAAACGCCTCGCATTCATGGAAGTCGATTAAGCTGTTGGTTCTGCTGGGTAGTGGCGGCACAAAAACATTGATGGCTTGCCCATGAATGGTGCATGAGCGTCAACGCATCGTCATCGACTTCATCACCCATTTCACATTGCAAAGCTTAAAAAGAAAAAAACACAATCATGTATATCTCCAGCATCACCTCGCTCTCCAACCTTCTCCAGTACAACATTGCACATTGGGTCTTGGGGCCATAAAGCTATAAAGCTCTTCCAGCTGCATCAACACCGGCCAAGATGTTGTCTTCGTGCTTCGGGTTTAAAAAGTCGCGGCGCCGCGATGATGAAGAGCATCAGCCACTTCTCCCGCAGTACGATGAAGAAACATCAAGACAAAATCGGCTTCATGAAAAACTTCACTCGTTTCAAATGCTGCGAGCCATTTCAAATGGGTACATGCCATCCAACGAGCAGATCATCACTCACCTTCGAGCCCTGCTCTCAGCAGACGTTCTAAACCCAGACTCGCCTGACCTCAGTGGTTCAGGCAGAGCGCTGTTGCGTACAACCCAATTATGGCTGAAACAATTCATCGACGTCCTGGAGGCCAAGAACTCGGAAGATCAAATCCAGGATTTCCTTTGGTTCCTCGCCAAAGCACGATTGGAGATTGATGCGTCTGACATCCGTGCTAGAGCCTCTTCGTCCAAGACCAAGGCAGACGCCAGAGCTACCATTTCTAGCCTGAGAACCGTCGGCTCACTCTTGCTCACAAACTCGGATTTTCGAATCTTCTTGGCTGATTTGTCCACTGTCTCGCGTGAAGTCTTCCGGGATACCGCCTTCACCTTGTCAGATGTTGCACGTCAAGCAGGCAAACAACTGGAACCGTCACAGGAAGAGCATGATGCGCTAAACCATGCAAATGGCGACGCCCAGCCTGCTCCATCTACAGATGAACTACAGCAAGATGTCACACAAGTAGCTGATGTCATTGTTAGCGGTGCAAAGGATGTCGCGGACACAGCAGCACACAGCGCACAAGACCACATCAAAGGCAATGAGCAAGAGGTTTTGGCAAAACGACTCAAGCAAGCTGTGCTCAAGCTCCGCCAACGGCCAAATTACTCAGACTCGGTTTCCACCTTGTCCCTGCTCCTACGGAGATATCTCCTCGTGTACTCTCGCGCAGTTTCTGACACCGCAGAAGCGGTGGAAGAGGATGTTGATACAAACCCAGAGGCAAACCAAGCCCTCCACAACTTCCGGGCTCTCGTCACCTCCTTCGGCAACCGTGATGCTTGGTCGCGAGTTGAGGAGTCGTTCCATGCTGTCGTGGAAGCCGGACAATCTGATCCAGGCTTCGAAGATCTCGTGGATCACCTTTCTAAACTTGTCCAGGACTTACTTATGGACCCAGACTTCTTCGACAACGCCGACGAACGCTTCCGCGAAATTCGTGCCAAGGCTAAGGAATTAACTTCCCAATCCTCTATTGGAGACAAAGTGGACAGTCTTCTTAGCAGCTTGAATGATGCATTACGCTCCGTCACCCAGGACCCTGAAACCAACAAGCTCATTCGCACGTCAAACCGCCTTGGCCATATCTTGTCACCAAAGGGCGAATACACCAACCCGGATTTGATGACTGACTTTGTCAACGTTTTTGTTCCGGTTATCCTCCAAACAATTCAGCATTTGCCAATTCCACGAGTCGAGGTGTCGACTCCGGATGTTGATGTGTTGCTTGAGAATCTTGTCTTGGAACCTGGCAAGACGGTCAACGACAGCTCATTCCTCCCATACAGGCTGAACGTCTCTAC
Organism: Sphaerostilbella broomeana; assembly: GCA_930272545.1. Classification (NCBI taxonomy): domain Eukaryota; kingdom Fungi; phylum Ascomycota; class Sordariomycetes; order Hypocreales; family Hypocreaceae; genus Sphaerostilbella; species Sphaerostilbella broomeana. The sequence continues at coordinate 218,798 of CAKNET010000042.1, forward strand.
GCGAAACGATTTGGACATCCGCAAAGCTCGTTTTCGTACACTGTCGACAATGAAGTCTATGATGACCATCAAGATCGAAGGTCTGTCTATAGCTGCTGAAGACGTGGGGTTCTGGATGCGACTGCATTCTGGTCTTTTGCATCTGACGGATCAAGGCATTGCGAGCTTCCATCTAGACGAACGAGGCATTGACGTCGTATTGGATATTGAGTTTGGGCGTGGCGAGGCGATGCTTTCTCTGCACAAAGTCAAGGTCAACATCCATCACCTCAACTACACCTTCAGCGAGTCCAAGTTTTCCTTCTTCAGCTGGATCCTCAAACCACTCATCAGACCTATAGTGAAACGAGCTCTGGAAATCAACATTACGTCAGCCATCGGCAACAGCATTCACTTTTTAAATAAGGAGCTCATTTTTGCTCGGGAACGGCTACGTGCAACTCGGATTGCTAATCCAGACGATTTCTGGACCTTTATCAGAGCAGTCGCTGCTAGGCTTGTCCCTGTAACGGACCCTGACGTCGAAGCTCGGGTTGGAGTACGACCGGACATCTTCCGCGGACGGTATGCTCCAGGCAGTCTAGTTCAGCTGTGGGAGCGTGAGGCGCAGGATGCGAGCCAGAAGATTTACGAGTATGAGAGGGGTGGATGGCGCAATGAGATTTTTGGTGTAAGAACGCGTCCGGTATAAGGAGTGGAAAAAGCAACAGCTTATGAATTTGTGCTCCCACCGGTCAGCTTAGGTTAAGGAGCACAGCATGAGCGTGAGTCGCGGCGGCGGCAGAGTTGCTTCGTGGCTTGTACGAAGTAGGTATCCCGAAGAAGATGTGCAGCGCGGATATTGGGTGACAGCCTTGTTTGAAGGATGCAATAGGAAGACGCAGCGGGGGGAGGCAACGTGTTCCGGGGAAGTCGGAAGACTGAGACTATTGGGCGTTTTGGTTTGTTGGTTGGAGGTGAGGTATCACCTCAGCCAGATTCTAGAATTCGTCTAATAGGTAGCGAAGATCCGAGAGGGCTCGAAGCTGCGCTGACAAAAGGAGGGTGCATTCGATCTTTGATCTGTCCTGTTGTTTGTAAGGAGTGGTCCAGAGGAATTGCGGTGGTGGCAGCAGCAAAAGTTGAATCTGTCAAATAAGGGAACAGAATAATTCTTTCGATAAGTCGCTATGTGTATTGATGAGTTATTACGGAGTGATTTCGTACCGTATGAGCGATTACCAATTCGACGCCGAGAAGGCCAGCCAAAAAAAAAAACCATTCGAGCGCAATGCAGGGTTAGGTGTGATTCCATCTAAGCTCTAGCATACTCCTTCTCCATGGGGTAAATATGCACAAACAGTATGTTACTCCGCTCCGTGTTGAAAGACTCGGGATGAATCAGCGTTGCCCTTACCACCCGCTACTAGTACACGATCAATAGAGCCCTTCAAAGGGGTTTTTGAGAAGAATAGCTTGTATTCTCTCCCAATCCCCCCCCCGTCAGTTGCCCAGTGGGCTGAATATGCAGTGGTGTGGCATTCACAATGCGAGACTGACCAGGGTCTTGGTTAGTTGGACACCCGCTCTGTGCGACCAGTCAAAACTCCAGCTTGATGGTCACGCGGCTTGCAAAATGAACCAGGCCAACTGTCTCTCGAAGCCATGCCATCTCTTTCTTGAATGGGCTATTCAGGATCATGTTTCCCCATTGATTGACCGAGAAATAGTTGGAAATCGGGTTTGAGAGTTATGGTCTTCTTCTTCTTCTTCTTCTTCTTCTTCTCTCTCGATCTACTCGGATATGATACCACCAGCTGCAGCAGCACGCCACTGGTAGTCAGACAGAGACAATCTCATTCGCTGTTTACACATTGAATGCGAGTCTTTCGAAGTTCTAGACACTCGAGGGTGGCCTTTTGATGCCTTCTAGCCGGGGGAAGCTACATTGGAAGAGGAGCGAGATGAGAGGTCGTATCCGATTCAAAGTGGTCTGTCCTCGTTTCCACTTTCGGCTGTGGCAGCCCGGGCTAGGTCGTGTGAATGAATGAGTTATGCTGCCTCTAGTTGATGACTAGGCGTGTTCCATTTGTTCGTTGTGTTTCTCGCGCGGTTGAATTCTGTTCAGCTTGGCGTCGCCTCCACAGTAATAGGAGCTGGACGGAGTAATACAAAGTACCCAGTTCATTTAGCTGGTCACCGTCTGTCTCAATGACGCTGTCTTGAGCGCGTGTTTCCTTTTCTATAACAACCTTTCATAGTAGGCAAGTTAGCCGCATGTACCCGCCTGGAGTTTGAACTTCGTGAGCCCACTGTCCAAGACTCATTTTGGAGTCGTCGTAAAAGCAAGCAAACACATCCTGGATTCTCAAAAGCGGGCCATCACTGATCCAGGCAGGGGGGAGGCATGATGATGTCGGCCTGCAGTTGCTGGATTGGGGCGCGTCTGCTGCTCTTGCATGTCTTCTCGGGCATCGTCCATCGGATAATCCGCTGTCCAATGCAGATCTTGCCCTGCAAAAACCCGTGCTTCCCCGGACACTGGGAGGGAGAGGACGGCCAGAAGTAGAAATCCGCGCTACCACCACCACCCACCACCACCGTCACACACACACACCACACCCCCCTGCTGTTATGTGTGTATTGCTGCTAAGTCCCCGTAGACAAGCATTTGCATTCTGCTTTATTTTGTTTTGTGCCAGCAGATTACGGGCGTGGCTGATCCGTAGCTGGGGGATAGCGAGGGGAGGGGGTGGGCGCCTTTTTAGGGTCCAACCCACGCGTTCGGGACGGCTGGATTGGACTCTGGTGTCGTTGTTTGCATTAATCCAGACATTGGTCGCTTACCCATTCTGACTGTGGCTGCTTGCTATTCTTGTCGACTGAGGATTGGATGGACAGGCCATTGTCGCTGTATGGTGTGAGGTTTAGTTTGTAATACTAGAGGCAGGCAGGCTTCGGTTGAACGCCGTCCTTATGCCAACGATCCCCGCTTTATGTTGCGCCTTCTCCCCAGTCTTCTCACCACCTTTCAACGTCTCGTCAGGGCAACTCTTCCTGGAAAGGAATCCCAACATTGTCAAATACGTTATTATACCATCTTATGAACCGGCCCACAATCTCAATCATTACCAGCATGTCCAGCGTCCCATTGGAGTCTTACGAATAAACTTAACATTTTCTGCTTGAGACGTTTCCACTGCCGCATGTAACCGAAAACTATTCGTCTTGAGGAAATTCGACCATCATCAGCGTGCTCACAACTACGACCAACAAGAGACATTATCTCTCATATCCTAATATTCTGGGCTTCAGTTTCATGGCTGCTAGTGTCACGTTCATAGAGACTATGCAGAGCTCGCTTGACCCTGTTCAGACTATACGATATCATGATGCCTTTGATGCTGGTGCTGGTGGTTGCATGGGAGGACTATATCATTCCATAAGCAGGACCAGACTGAACAGGTCCTTGTCCAAGCGTAAGAACTCCGATTTTCTTCTAGAGGCCCCTCTCTGGCAGCGGATTTCAGACGCAACGTCCTCCAGAGACGAGTTGAGGCATAGCCGCCCCAGGCTGGCTCCATTTCCCAAACCACAGGATGCCAGTGCATTCATATTCACGATTGCGAACCATAGTAGGCACAAGAGCTTCGAATTCCCTCCTAGTCCACCGAGGTCCCTGAGAGGTATCAAGCGCTGTCGCCCTGGTTCAGATGTGGACGGCCCAAACACAGCTGCGCTGAATCGCAAGAAGCGTAGGTTGCGATCTCATCTCATCACCAGCCGGCTCTCCCAACCCTTTTCCCAGCCTGCTACGCATATACTTCACCGGCAGGGCAGACAATGCGGCGACAGGAGGTTTCTCAAGATGGCCTCCTCCCTTGACGTTAGCAGACGGGCGGCTCACCTACAGGCAAGTTCATATCTGAGGTTCTCAGTCATGAATTGTTTGCGGAGGAGGTTCGGCATCGTGAAACACCGAGATCAGGGTAAGGAGAATGATGAAAGTCCATTGCGGCATGGTATGGACACCTCTGCCAAGGCACCGTGGCAATCACAAGGAGCTAGGCCCACTCCTGAGTCAAGGCATGGTAGCCCCTTCACTGCTAGGGATGCTGCTTCAACTTCACCCGCATCAACATCAACATCAACATCAACATCGACATCATCAACAACTTTGCCTTCTACAGAGCCATCTCCACCCCACTCTCATGTTAAGCCCCCAGCGTGCCGTCTGTCAAAGCCTATAGCCCTTCCACTTCCATCTGCTGATGTAGACGCTATGAATGATTGGAGTTCTGCTCGGATTGATTCCACGCCGTCACCTGAACCGCGGCCGCCTCTCTCATGGACATATGATGACCACGAGGAGGATAGCTTCGCCTTCCTCTATCTAGATGAAGAAAACTCCAGTGATGAGGGATCAGAGCATGTCTATTGTGACTTTGACACTTTATTCGGGGCCAAGTCATCCACATCACAGCCCACAGATCCGCAATCCCCAGAAGAGCATACATACGAAGAGTACATGGATGAGTTGGACGGAATTTCTTGGAGAATAGGTTGATAACATATCCCTCGCATATTCACTTCGACGGTAGCGGAGAATTCATGAGAACAATGACGACGGCCCGGGAACACTTGAACAGTGTTGAACAAATCATTGTATATTTATTCGCATGGCTGGTGCAAAAAAGCCAGAGGTGGGATTAATGGATGGGGGCGTTATTGTTGAATAAATGTAAGGCTATGGCGTTTTGGTTAGGTCGGTAATATTGTCCCACGAGGGTATGTAAGCTAAGGAACTGGTCATCATAATCCCACCAACGTATTTTATCATCGTGTCAATTAACTGCCATTCGGCTACTTCGGGATGGTCGTCTCTGTGGGCAGCTTGGATGCTCTATCCTTAGCAATATCGCACATTGCCTTCATTTTCGTTAGCTTGAATAGGGACGGAAAAAAAAAACCAAAGAACAATATTAAAGATAGCATGAGAAGTCTTGTGTTGTGGACGTACCTGGAGTGCGCCATCTACCTCCTTCGTATAGTCGCCTCTCTCAATCCGCTCTCTCATATCTTGCATAAGCTCTGATCGCCCACGCCCATTGACAAAGACGACATATCTCAGACCTGGAAACTTGTCCTCATATTCCTTATTCAACTCAGCCAATTCCTCTGGTTCGCCTTGGATATTTGCCTGTTCCGCTGTGGATTGTGCGGACTCAATCCTCTTTTCTCCAAGCCGTGGATGAGAACCGAGAACTGACAAAAGCACTGGGTTTGGTTCAGAATCAGCGGCTTTTGCTAAGAGCGAAAGGAGTTTGATCTGGCAAGCGTCTATCAGCTCGGGATAGGTTGTATACACGGCCGTTCGTATGACGGGGATGAGGGTCGCATGGATGGCGGGGCTGGGCTCAAACAGCAAATCGAGGACTTCAGTCTGCGCTAGGTCCGAGTAGGAATGAAGAGCCGCGATATGTGGGAGAGTATCCAATGGCATGATGCAGTATGTATGTATCGTGTGAGGAGACAAATTTTCCGAAATGTACCGTGTCTGATGCTGAGTGCGCAGAACTGAGCTTGAGCTGGGCAGTAGACGCAAGGCCGCTATAATCATGCAGAAACGAGAGAAAAGACACGGAATGAACGATGAAAAATCCTGCACCTGGCAGCGTTCAGAGTTGCTTTGCAGAAAGATCACCAACCCACGATGACTTCAGAATGCCACAAAGGACGAACGAATTGACACGAGGTCAGGCGACGAGCCTCATCCCCTACTCCCCGCATCGTGGTGGAGCGATAAGAGCAACGATAAGCACGCGAGCCTTCTTCTTATCGTTATCAGCTCGTGACGCGCGCGTTGGCTATGGCCCGTGCTTTCTGTCTGGAGCGGAAAATCTCAATCGGGATGGTGAGTGTAAGGTCGCGCCAGAACCAGAAGCTGCCTGGAGGCATTGACAGCAGGTTTTCGACGCCATCTGAGAGACCATTGAGAGTGCAGAGAAGACCCAGATTCAGTCGCGATGCTTTGTGGAAGTGAGTTTATAATTCAACAAGAATATTATACCTTGTTCTCAAAGGTTATACTAACAATCAGTTAGTCTCTGGGGAAGCTCCCGAGGAGCCTGTGGTGTCCAAGAAGTCAGGTAAGTAAACATCATATTAGCTGTGGCTAAGCTATGCCTAACAAATTTTGTTTGTTTGAAAGGTGTTGTCTATGAGAAGCGTCTTATAGAGCAGTACATCAAGGAGCAGAGCACGGAACCCAGCACTGGCGAGTCACTCACTACCGAAGACCTGCTCCCCATTAAGTCCTCGCGCATCATCCGTCCTCGTCCTCCGACATTAACCTCGATCCCCGCCCTTCTCGCTACCTTCCAAAACGAGTGGGACAATTTGGCGCTGGAGACATACAACTTGAGGGAGCAATTGGCCAGAACACGGGAGGAGCTTGCGACGGCACTGTATCAGCATGATGCCGCCGTTCGCGTTATTGCGCGATTGACCAAGGAAAGAGATGATGCAAGAGATTCTCTGAGCAAAATCACAGTTACGGATGGGGCAGCCAATGTGGAAGAAATGGTTGTGGATAGTGTCGAAGGATTGCCTGAAGCACTGGCGGCGCGAGTGGACGAGACGCATCAGAGGTTCGTCTATGCCATTGCATTGAGCGCCGCGTGGAAACTGACATATTATCTAGCTTATCAAAAGGTCGCAAGAAACGTCCGATTCCTGATGGGTGGGTTTCTGCTGAAGAAATTTCGGAGTTTGATACGACGACGACAAATGCCCTGCCAGTTCCGCAGGCGACTTCACTCGACTTGGAGGGCAGCTATGCAACTATCGGCGGTTTGAAAGGCGACGCAGCCATTTATTCAGTAGAGGCAGATAGTCTGGAAAGAGCAGTGCCTGTCAATGAACCAGTTACGGATACCCTTTGGTCAGGGTCAAAGGTCTTCTATGCCACCAGTCAAGGATCTGTCAAGGTTTATGAAGGCGGGAGTGAGGTTGCTTCATTATCAGAACATGCCGGTCCCGCCACTGGCCTCAGTGTGCACCCCAGTGGTGAATTGCTCGCCTCTGTTGGCACAGACAAGAGCATTGTGTTTTACGACCTGGGATCTATGACGCGAGTCAGCCGCGCCTACGCTGATGCCTGTAAGTTTGGATCTTTTTCTCGACAAGCTTTTGCATGCGCATTCTGACAATTGGTGTAGCATTGACAACAGCCGCATTCCATCCCGATGGACACCTCTTTGCGGCCGGTACTGTTGGTGGTGATGTGAAGCTATACATGACTAAGTCTCTGGAGCAGGCAGCGGTCTTCAAGCTCGGCGCTCCGGTTCAAGCCCTGACGTTCTCGGAGAACGGATTTATGCTTGCTGCCACTGCAAAGGGCCAGACCAGTGTCACTATCTTTGACTTGCGAAAGGAAGGCGATGCAGCGGTGTCCAAGGTCCTGGAGACAGGCGGTGCAGTTCAGTCCCTTTCTTGGGATTATACGGGCCAGTTCCTGGCAACGGGCGGTGCAACGGGCATCACGGTACAGCAATATGCAAAGTCGAGCAAGCAATGGAGCGAACCCTTCAGGAGCTCTTTGCCAGCTCTTGCTGTTAGATGGGGTGAATCAGGGAGGAAGCTTGTGACTCTTAACGGCGAAGGCGTTATCAGCGTATTGGGCGTGAAGAATTAGAGACGCTGCACTACTACTGTCATCTCTAAGACGAGATACAAAGCGGACCTTTGATATTATTTGGTTTCTTGATTCTGTTATGGGGGCATTCGATATACTCGGGCAAAAAACGTTGTACACTAAATAAGGGCCATTCTCCATCTACGGAGGACTGGTGGAAGAAAATGATAATTCTGATATTTAACAGCGACCGTTTCGATAGTCTTGGGATGTTTTAGATGGCACGTATGTCTACCGACGAACCTTGTGGAAACCTGCTTATGAATCTATGGAGACCAGGAGTGGTGAGTGAGTGAGTGAGACAATTGGTGTGGCGAATTTCACACGGACGATACTGAACTCGCATATGAGCCATGTTATTTGTTATTGAAACAAGATATCGAAGACGCAATTTTGTCCACCTAGACAGCGGTAGGTATACTGGTTGAGATAAGTATCTACCTAAAGGTATCTGTTGTCAGACGCGTCGGGGGATGCCTATCGTGCAATATAGGCTATGGCATCCAATTGTTAGTAGTTCGGTGTTTTAACGGGTCACCCAACCGGCTTGCAGCTGTCGGCAGTGCCGCAGCGTGGGTCGATTTTCACGACCACGGCCGCACGGGTATCGGATATTAACCAAATCCTCCCTTGTCAGTAAATACCACCAGCCGCCATTAGACCCGAGCCATTTCCCCTCCTGCAATCATCGCCGACAAACTCTTCACCAAAATACTCAGTCACTTGCTCCTCGCAGATTGCTGACCATTGAGCGAGCAGTAATCGCCTCAGCTGGATCCGCGTCACCCCACCGGCCAGATCACAGGCCCCCTATGCCTTGCATTGCACGCATCATCAAAGCCAAGAGGGGCAGACAGGCGACAAGGGCGACGACGACGACAGCAACAACAACAATAACAACTACCATAACAACAACACCGTGCCGGTGTATTTCACTCACAACGACGACGACGACGACGCCGCCACACACGCCCGACAGGTGAATGCCTACGGACAGAGAGCCAGGCAGCAGATACCCATATCTCACCCCACCAGAGCCCTACCGCTTACTAGGGGAGGACGAAGAAGAAAACTCTCTTGCTTCTCCTTCCCATCGCCACCGATCCGCGACTTCCAACTCTTTCCCTCCGATATATCACGTATTCATACGACAACCGAATATTTCCTACTTAAGATGTCGCTCAGCTCCATCAGCGATGACGACCTCATTGAGGTGCACGCTGCCCGAACCGCGGCGCCCACCACAGCCACGACCACGACGAACAGCCGAACCCGCAGCAACCTCGAAAACCTGCTGCAGGATCGCTCTCAGCCGCCGCTGCGGCCCGTAATGAACTTGCAACTTCCCACACCCTCTGGTAGCAGTCGGACGGCCGGTATACAGTCAGCAAGATCATCGTCATCTCGGCCTTCTCGCGCACCACTGTCACGAACCCATCCCAATCAGCAGCATCAATCATTCCGCCGCCCTCTCTCCAGGACACCGCAGCAGCAGGACGCAACAATTATTGACCTTACAGACGAGCCTGACTCGCCAGATGGTGGCCAGCGACAAACGCCACAGGATCAACAGCAGCAGGAACAGCAACAGCAACAGCAACAGCAACAGCAGAGTAGCAATATCGGGAGGAACCCGCGAAGGACGAATTCACAGCGAATATCGCCGCCAAGCTTATCAAGGAGCGACAGCACATTTATGGGACCGCAAGCCAGCTTCATTGACCTAACAGCCGACTCCCCGGAGGACGAGCGCCGGTCCAATCGAGATTCTTGGCGATCTGCTTCTAGAACTCACACCCGACATCACTTCCGCCAACGGTCTCATGTCCCTGCCGACCAGCTTATTCATTTTGAAATCATTAATCACCAGCAGAATTTTACATCAGAGCTGGCAAGAGGGTTTGGACGCACTTTGGCAGGGTTCCTTAATGGGGAGATAATGAGGAGCAATTACCACCCGCCGGATTTTGACGTGCGGATTACCCACGCGAGAGAAGAAAGCCCAAAACCACCTATGGAGCCTATTCCGCCGACGAGAACAGGGTTTACACGCGATACCTGTGCCGAAGCCGACCAAGAGAAACTGGTGATATGTCCAGCTTGCAACGAGGAGCTGGCATATGATCCTATGGGAACATCGTTGCTGGCATCAGGCTCGAAGAAACGGAAGAGGGTTCCCGGAGAGCACCATTTTTGGGCTCTCAAGAAGTGTGGCCATGTAGGTGACCTTTTTACTTTTATTTTATTTTATTTTTTTTTTTTTTTGAAATAACGCAACTGGTTAACAATTACTGACGCGATTTTGACAAAAGGTCTACTGTGCAGAATGTTTCGAAAACCGAAGGCCGACCAAGACAAACCCAAACGGCGTTGGTTTTCCTACAACCGGGGAAAGACAAGCCATTCACACCCCGAGCGATATTAGATGCGTAGTGGACGGCTGTGACACCAAAGTAGCGGCCAAGACAGAATGGGTTGGCATCTTCCTGTAGTATTGTTTGTGGACACGCTTCTCTCTCCCTCTCTTCTTTATAAAAGAGAGAAGGGGTTTATCGCGTTGTGGGTGGTTGTACGATACGACGGCGCGGAATAAGTGACAGTATATACGCCTGGGCAGAAGACGAATCTGTAGGAACTCGTCGTCTCTGGATACGAATCATTGCATTTGCAGGCGTTTGGGGACACAAGGGACTTAAGTCGACGGTTGAGGGAAGAGGTAAAAGGCAGGATCATCCCTATGCTGGCCTTCTATTCATATAGACGTGGGTTTTTTTTTGGAGTGTGTCGTTTCTCTTCTACTGTAGTTTCTAGCATAACGTGAAAGATACCCCGGAGGCTTTGAGCATGGCTAGGGGTCTGGTTTTCTTGTATATGAGCCTACCTTGTGCGTATTCAGTGCCTTGTCTATTTCAGTGAGTTGGGCGCCCAACCGCCGGGGGGCAGTGATATCTCAGATGAGGCATCTGGGAATGCCTTTGTTGGGGGTGTTGTGAGGTGAGGCTGACGAGTGCGCTGAAGTTTGCGACGAAAATAAGTTGGCAGCAGATGGATGGGCAACCCTCCATAGAGGCTAAAAATGCAGTGAACGGGATGTACTGATGCCCAACTGATGAAGGATAGATTTATCTATATGTGTTGCGGCCCAAGTCATGCAAGACAGATATTGATCACAGCTTTATTAGATTTAGGAGATACTAACAATACAGGGAGTTGCGAGATCACAGGTAAGTCTTAGTTGTAGCCCTTAAAAAAAAACGAATTTCACATACATGTATTTCACTTTTAAGGATAGGTGTGTTCTTTTACGCAAAGAAGTTGTGTTGTCTGATTTATGATTGAAGTTGAATTTTAAAGGAATAGCACTGTTATTTTAGGCTTGGTATAGCTATCTTGCAAGTTTGGCAGACGACTTCTCGGTTTTCTTCTTCTTTTCTTCCAGGTTTCTGTTATTAGGTGGCCATGATTTTTTGTGTATATTGGGTGATGAACCCCAGTGAAGCTACAAATGCAATGCTAAATGGCAGCGAGGCAGCGACGAGCCCTCAGGAGAGACTAAAAATGCAGTGCGTGGCGAGGGTGACAGATCACAATTGACTGTTAGTGATAGCCTTGTTTTTCTATCTCTTTAGAATAGGTGTTTGCCTTTATGTAGGTGAGTTTTGAAGATCCGATTTGTAATGTTTCTTTGAAGTTGGTTTTGGAGGGAATGGTGATGATAGTTTTAGACCCAGTTTAGCTATTGAATATGTACGGAGTATAGGAAAGTAGTGTTCTTCTTTTAACTATATTTCTACTATTATTAAGGATTTATATTTTTTGCCTCGACGATTCTCCCTATATTAGTGTGCACGTTGGATAGGTAATAAACCCTCTAGCAACGCTAAAAAAGCAGTGCTGGTCCTCAATGAGGTAGGTATGTGGAGATTGGGATTCCACTAGACTCTCGGGGGAGACTAAAATTGCAGTGAGCGGCAAGAAGTGGATTATTCAATTTGGGCATCCTGTGTGTGCTTGTAAATTGGGGTTTAAAGGACTGGCATGAACAGGGCTGTCTAGTAGAAAAAGCAAGCCCGTTATTGTTCTTCCAGGCTTTTGTCACTAGATACCTACCTAGGTAGTAGGTATCTATCTTCATATTGCCGTAACGGGTACCTTGAGTAATAAACTCTCCAGAGAAGCTCATAATGCAGTGCGTCGTTTGATTTACCCGACAGGAAAGATGTTTTTGTGAATAACAGATCAGTGTTGATTGGTTATTTGTTCTGATGCCACGCGCAAGACTAAACGTTATAGGGTTATGGTTATCATAGACTAAAAGCTAGGTAATTATAGTGGCAGCTCGCAGTCTTTTTTGCGTGTAAGCTAAGAAAGACCTGATCTTATTCCTGATGAAGTACGTAGCCAGCTAAGGAACGTGCCCAACACATTTTCAGTAGATGGTGGAGGCTTTCACCCCAACGACAGCCTAAAATTGCAGTGCTGTCGACCGTGTAAATCCATTTGATAGCGCTCAACCCTGATTGGCCATTCCGTACTCATCCTCTAGCCTTCTCACAGTGTCGGCGACAGTATGATATATTTCTCTTGCATTTGCAAAGCCCCTCAACGCCGGTTGGCTCTTTCGTACGGCTCCTCCGGTTTCTTAACCCCTCTGAAGAGACTAAAATTGCAGTGAGAGTCCTAGTGTCCTACAGTGCGTACGAGTTTTCAGTCGTCTTTGGAGAAAGAAGTCACTCAGCCCCGAGAGAAGGTAAAAGTGCACTGCGGCCATGACCCGAGCACTGTAGGCCACGAGTTCATACCGACAACGGCCTCAAGGCGTACCTGAAAGCTGGCCAAATATGTATATTCGCATGAAATCTATTGGGGATGGTGAGTGCCGTGGAGAGACACTTGTGATCTCGTCTTACTCAACCATTGTACATCAATCCACTCGTCCATATCTCACAAAACTAAGAAACATCCCCATGAAAATAAGATTTTATTCGTCTAAAAAAGTAGAAAACTCTTCATCTGAAAGCTCAGATTCCGGCTCCTCCTCCTCCTCGACAGTCTTGCCATCCTCATCCCACGCCATGTCATCATCCAGTATCATAGTCTTGCCAGTCAAGATATCCAAGGAATGCGTTTGAAACTGCGGAAGTGTATGACTCAAGATCCTAATAATTTTAGGGGATGCCATTCGGGTTACAAGAGCTTCTGTCTTTTCTTGCATATCCGCATATAGTCGAAGCAGTCCTCTGCTGCCCTGGGAACTGCATCGTGTAGAGTGAGTCGCGGATGTTATCCCTGGCTGGTCTTGCTTTAGACTTAGGTTGATGATCATCACGCTTAAGTGGAGATTGTCATTAGGATCCCGTGGTTTTAGAACATCGGGGCAGATACTGCGCATTCGTAGGTGGAGGGTTTGAAGCGTATTCAGAAGGGTGCCAATAGCTGGGCAAATATGCGGGTTATTCCCTCCATGTCCCGATGAGTTGAGAAAGCCAGCAGGTAGATCCAGGACTAGAACGCTTAAATTCTCCAGCGAGAGTAAAGCCTGCATCGTGGTTAATGATAGGTAACCCTCGACAGAGGGAGAGCTCCAGGCTGGCATGCGCAAGGTGCGTAACCTTCGGGATTGTTGGACTATAATGGCAAGCTAGGCAAGGTCATCATCTAGGTCTATTGTCCAGCTCTCAACCAGATCAATCCTGGGGGCCTCATTTGGGGCAGCGGTGTCTAAAGCACTCGACTCCTGAATATGAGGATAGAATGTAGAGACAGAGCCGTGATACCTCCATAGTTCAAGTTCCAGGGTTTCCAAGCCATCTTTAAGCGGCAATGCATTTTTTATTCCCCCAGAGGCGATTAAATCACGCAGGGTCTCTTGAGAAAGCGTGATGCATTTGAAGCATACAGGAAGAGCGAAGTCGAACCACTGTTTACAGACCGTAGGCGGCCTAAATCCTCGTGGAAAAAGTCGGAACCAATCTGATCAAAGATTTGTCTCAGAGTCTCAGGGGGTAATCGTAGTAGTGACATTATTAAACACCAAGTATTGGGAGTTATAACGAGCTGCTGCGGTAGAGGAAAGGATCGTGTATTGAGAGCAACGCGCGACTCGGCCCCAAAGCGAGACTTGGGGTCCCCCGCCATCGCGTTGTCCAAAAAGCATCCATTCGAAGACGACCCTAACGATCACTCCCTTCGCCATTTATGTCTTCCGCTATTCTTTACTTTCTCTCAGCAACCACAACTCCACCATGTCTTTGCTGAACTGTCACCCCTAGTTGAGTCCTAAGGTTTCTAGCAAGATAGAAAGACTCAGCGACCACTGGCAGGGTTTTGCCAGCCTGAGCTCAGATTCCGACAAATACAAGCGAATTCAGCTCCTCCTATCCTCGGCCGACTTCGAATATCTAGAAACACGCGGGATAGAGTCACGGAAGAGACATCAACAGGACTTGCCGCCACATGTTAAATGTAGCATCAATCCAACGAAGTTTACGTCTGGTTTCAATAATGTAGTCCTAGAACTTGCATTTTCAGATGATGTATACTGGATTGTTCGGATCCCGTATCAAGCCCTAGATGACGGCGATAAAACCTCCATGCTCAGTAAGATTGCTACAATGAAGGTAATCAAAAAGCGTACCACTATCCCGATCCCCGAGGTTTTCAAATTTGAGATATCCGCAGACCAACCCATACGTTTTCATGGAGTGCCTAGGTGGCCGAACCCTTCCGAGTGGTCTAGCCAGAACTATTCCTCCCCAACACCATGCTAAAGTAGCCAAACAACTAGCAAATGTCTTTGCCGAACTACAGAATCTGACGTTTAGCCGCATTGGACGCCTTTGGTGTAGAGAAAATGCCGACCAACCCGTCGAGATCATAGCTATGGCCTGGCACTCTTCGCCTGGGCCCGTGAAAATCGGGAAATAATGGCTATGCACCCAGATGATGACCCGGACTGGCTCACAGCATGTTGGGTGCTGAACACGGCTCTAACCCACATGGTTATCGAGGATAGAGTCCGTGGGCCTTTCCCCCTGTGTCATCTTGACCTACATTTCGGCAATATGCTCTTTGACAACGAGTATAATTTAGCTGGAATCGTTGATTGGAGTAGTGCGCAGGCTGCCCCTCTCGAGCAGTTATCCTTCTGCCCAGAATTTGTCACCTTCCCAGGCTTATCAGATGAGGAAAACCAACCCATCGTGGAGCTAAAGAAACTTGTTGTGGAGTCTATAAGAGAGATGGAAGGAGACCAGGAAAAGAGGCCGCCCCTCGATAGTCTAGAGGTCGATATAACACAAACCCCAAATCTCACACCCCTTTCTGCATATATGTCTTCTAAGAGTGCGTTGATCACTCATCGTCAATACATGGCTTCACCGAGAGGTAGTCTTTGGGCTGGGAAGATGGTAGCAGAGCTCATCTACGGGGAGAGTGTCACCTGGGAGCAGCTGAGAGAGGTATACGGCAGTCTGCCGCTTTTCTAGACGATTTTTCAATATATGCGACTACATCTGGCGGCTTAACTAGGGCTTTCTCTGTTTAACCTATAGCATTTGCTCCGTCTTTTCTAATGCCATTCAAGTCTTAAGTCTTTCTTAGATTTCATTGAGAGTGTTGCTATTCAAGCAGCCCTGTAGTTTTTTTTGTTATTTCAGCAAAAATCACATGCGGCTCTGTAGCGCGGTGGCCAATAACAGCGGAGTCGCATTCAACTCCTATAGCACACTTTACAGCGCATATGACCCCCTCCATGTACATCAACCTTTGGAAATCAGTATACTCTAGGGACTTGTTTGTTGAAGGCACTCACTCCATGCTCGGAGAATGCGCTATTGCTGCTGATTGCAAATTGCGTTACTACAAGGTAGGCAGTAATACGTTAAAAGGGGCCAGCATGTGATTTTTACTATACAGATAGTAAAAGACAACTTTCCAAATAGGCAGTAACAGTCTCAAATTAAGAGTCTTTTAGCCAAAGGCATAATTTTTTTTTTTTTTTATTTTTTTTTTTACCGCTTATTATACTGGGAGATATGCCGGAACCACTGCTGCTGTTCAAGCGCCACGCAGCAAACAAACTGCCATAATAGTGCTTCATTCTTACTTTGGAGAAAGATGCTCCCTCTCATACCAAACCCCTCTATAGAGGCTAAAATTGCAGTGTCAGTTGAAGGATTCACCAAGGATTACGCCAAGTCAATAGTGCCGATCCATCGCTGTCATAACCCAATGAAATACTAAATAGTGTTACACTCATCTTGGGAGAAAGAAGCCACTCAACCCCTCTGGTGAGGCTAAAATTGCAGTGTTTGCCACAGCACAGGAAGGGGAGACATAATCAGCCATTGTTGTAGTGGTGGCTTCATAGCTCAATGCAATATCTAGACATCCCATCCATCATCAGGTGTCGTTGCTCTATCTAACAAATGGTAGAAACGTTCCCTTCTCTCTCCGATCGAGAAGACCCTCCATTTAACTAATAACTCATGCCATAATCATAAAAAAGGCACCATCAAAGGCACCCACCCAACTTAAACTGCATTGCCCATACCGTAAATCCCATCAAATCATCAACTCCATAGCCACCTCGTCAACCCAGTCTCCACCATACTCTGTCTCTTGAGACGCACTGGGGCAATATCCACTGCTCAATCCAAGTGGTGGAATGTTCTCCTTACTAGCTTCTCTTATAGACGTATCCTTGTTTATTTCTGCTGAAAGCGAAATCTTGTCGTTTGATTGTTTTGGGGGTAGGTTTTTATTCGCTTGTATTGCAGGGCGAGGATAAATGACTGGCTTTGCCAACGGCGTTTCCTTCACTGGCACTTGATTTGGTTTGAGGCGTCTCGCTGGTTGTGCTGACGACTCTGTATTCGTCCCAACTGGGGTTGCTTTGCTAGCATATGCTTCTCGTGAACTGGGGGTTTGCTCCGATTGCTTGGCCGTCTTGACCACTTTCATCAAAGAGTCTTGTCGGCCACTCGACCGTTCATAAGGAGCCCTCCTATGAATTTGTGCGTTTTTCCTATGTTGCGCCAACCTCTCTTGTCGTGCTTTTCTCTCATACTCTTCTCTTCGTATTCTTTCTAGCTCAAGAGCTTCCTGCTTCATAGCCTCTTGCCTTTGCCGCTCCTCCCGCTCAGCAGTACGCCTACTTTGAAGTAATGCCACTGCCATTCTTTCACGTGTGCCTGACGAGGTAAAGAACCGCTTTGGCTCTTCAGGTGATGACGATGCCTGTTGTGGTGATGCCTGTTTTGGACTAGTATGTTGCGATTGAGCTTCGATTGGTGGTGTATGGGTTGGTTCGGAGGCTTGGGGGGTGGATTGTATGGGTTCTTCCTCCAGTTCCCTGGCTTGCTGAGACGATGTGGGGAAGAAATCATCAAAGTTGAATAGAATAGCTTGTGTGCTTGGAGGAGGTTCCTGTTGTGGTAGTAATGTCGGCGAAGGTGGTGATGGAGAACGGCGTCGAGGAGGCGGAGGCGGTGGAGGCGGCATCAGCATGTTCTGGCTAGCCGTTGCAGACTTTGCTGTGAATGATGTTTCCTTCTGAACTTTCTCATCGAGTCCAAGGTCTGTTTCATAGACTGTTGCTTTTCGAGCGCGCTTCTCTGCCTCGTTGGGTGGTGAGCTCGTTATTCTAGAGTCTTCGCAGGCTGGCTTGGGGTTGGCCGTGGCTTCCAGCGCCAGCATCTCCAGCTCAAAATCATCCACGTCCTCATCCGGTAACAAGTCTATATCCTGTGAATTTTGTTGTCCAGAGACTTCTTTCTGAACCACTGCTTGGTTTTCGTTCGTTGTCTTTATTTCGCCATGCAGAAGCTGCTCGCAGTCGTCCACTTCTCTAGACATGAAATTCAGGTCTGAGAACGAGCCAGACTCTGTGCTATTTTCTTTAATTGCTGGGGTCTTTTTGCCACAGCTTGATGCCTCTTCATCACAAGGAGGTTCCTTGAGAGGCTTCTCATCAGTCATAATCTCTAAATCTTCCACGTCCGCGTCCAATTCCTCTTTCTCGGGTATATCCATCTCTGTCGCTATGGTTTCTGATTTCTCTGGTGACTCCTGTAATAAAGCATTTGGTTCTAGCACTTCATCTCTCGCATGTGATTCGCCAGAATCTTGTGGAGTGTCCTCTTTGTCTTCGTCTTCCTCCTCGATAGCAGGCTCCAAGATCGGTGCCTCCAAAGTCTTCAACCCCTCATTCAAATTATCCCCTCCCGAATCTCTCTTCTTCCCCGAGCCATTCCCTCTCACAAACCTCGCAATCGTATCTTGGCTCGGCCGTACCGTTACTAGCGGCAGCCTCTTCTTCCTCTTTTCCTCCTTCTCTGCTAATTCCTTCTCACGCTTCTTCTCCCTCGCGGCTTTAGCCTTGGCTGCCGCTTTCTCCTTTTCGAATTCTTTTCGAATGCGCTCTTGTTCAGCTCTCTCCTGTTTTATTCGCTCAGCTCTGGACATGGGCGGCATGCGATTGGATGTCTTGTAAGCTTTGCGCGCTTGTTTCGAGGTCATACGCTGGACGACCGTGGGCGAGCCTCCGGCAGGGCTCAGTGCCTGGGGAATAAGCGTAAAGGTCTTTTGGAGAGGCATATTAAAGAGCGATTTGGGCACGCCGAGCGAATGCTCTGGAAGGCGGCTTTGCCGTTCATCGCTTAGTTGGTGATGTTGATCGTGGGGTTTAGAGACGCGAATGTTGATTCGCCGAGTGGGCTCTGACGCGAGACGGGAGCGCCATCACGTGACATTGATAAATACCTCCATTCCCATCAATTCGAAAGCAAGAGGAATCAAATGTCTATTTATTGTCGCAAGCGGAAGAGAAGAGACCATTCATTTTAATGCTTGGAAAGAATCTGTAGTATAATTATACATTTTAAATTGCGACTCTCTTTTATGTCAAAAATTCCAGGCCGCAGTAAAGAACTATTCGTTTAGTGAACCACTATTTCATTTATTTGTCCAGAGGCGCAATCGTAGGATCCCAAGCACAAGGACTATACTGCGTCGTCGTGAGATCCTTGACCTCCTCATCCGTCAACTCAAAGTCGTACAAGTCTGCATTCTCCAAAATACGCTCTGGCCTTACGCTCTTCACCAACGGCACAAATCCCTTCTGCAGACTCCACCGCAAGAGAATCTGCGCCTCCGTCTTGCCATACTTCTTGGCCAGAGTCACCGTCTTGGGGTCGCCGAAGCGCTCGCCTCTCACAATAGGACAGTATGCCTCGAGGACAATCCCCCTCTTCTGGGACCACTGCACAATGTCGTCGCGGCCGAGCCACGGGTGAAGCTCGTACTGGCCCACGGAGATGACGCCGCCCTTGCCTGGTCCGCCGCGCTCTTTCTCCAGCTCCTTGATATAGGCTTCTAGTTCGTCGAGATGGTGCACGCCGTAGTTGGACACGCCGATGGAGCGGATCTTGCCGGCCTCTACGCTCTCGACGAGGGCTTTCCACGCACCCTTGCGGTTCTCGGGTCCGCCATAAGGTGAGTGGATGAGCACCAAGTCAAGGTAGTCCAGTTTAGTTTCCTTGAGAGCAATGTCGACCAGTTTAAGGACGTTGCTGTAGCCGAGGGAGTATTCTTGTGAAGGCACCTTGGTGGTGAAGAAGACCTCCTCCCTGGGGACCCCAGAGGGGGCGATTCCTGCGGCTGATTCGCCCTGGTTGTAGTAAAGCGCAGCAGAGTCAATCTGCAAGAGTGTAAGCTGTTGAATTACAGAACCCGGTAGTTTGCTTCCCTCAAGCAAGGAACCTAGAACTAACATGACGGTATCCAATCGTCAACGCCTCTTTACAGGCAATTGGCGCTTCCTCCCGCGTCCTACACACAACAGTCAATAATTATCGTCATCACGGGAAACAATCCATTGGTTGCTCTTTGTTTCCAGCAGGAGAAACCCACGTTCGGAAAACCTATTTTGCTCAAAAATGCCAGTCAGTTTCTCCCACATAGATACATAAGCGGGGGTGCTCGAAGAGGCGTGTAGGTATCCTGTACTTACGCCAAAGCCCAGTCTTGGGATCTCATAGCCCGAGTTGAGCTTTAGAGTCGACTTCGCATTCAGTTTCTGTGCCATATTGCGAAGCATGAGCTTCCTACAGGATTTATAAGTCTGAAAAAGGGAATTTAAAGTGAAACACCAATAATGCGGAGTGACAATGGCAAAAGTAGAGTTGGTTGGAAGTTATTGCAAAGACACACCTTCCCACAATTGTATTTGTAGCTATGACGTCTCGGATTTAAGATGGGTGGTGCGGTGGTTAAAGTCGGGGATTACGACATTACAATATCGGCAAACGTAGACGACGTGAGAGAATGTGGGACACGGCAGGAATTGCGTCTTCGAGGGAGTTCTATAGCAGGGTGGGCTTTGTGGATCAACGCATGATTCTGTTGATGATGTCCTTGAGATAGGCCAGATTAATAATCACTGAATTAACACCTCGATGAAAAATAGAGCAACAATGGTTTGGACCTTGTTCCTTTGAGATAATGAATTCTCAGGCATTGAAGAGCATTCATTCATTCAGTTGATTTTGTCTCTGTTCTAGGGTAGGTAGCCGGCTTCAAGCGGCAAAATGACTCACGATCCTGAGGAAAACACAAATCATCGTCTAACTCATTATATTATCATCTAGATGACACTATCTAACATGTCAGGCTCTTCCCCCTCATCTCTTCTAATTGGAACGGGTGGTTCAGCATCCTCCTCTTCATCTTCATCAAGGTCTAACATGGGATAATTCAATATGGTCGCAATATCACCCATCATCTTCAACCTCTGTCCGCTCTCATGATCGCTACTTAGTATTCTTGCCTCACCACCGTCCCTCTTCACCTTGTCCACTAGCGCCACGTACTTTTTCCTTATTGCTAGGTTCTCACTCCTGAATAGAGAGTTGTTGATCAGCAAGACACCGCCGCCAGGACCAACTGCGCCATCGGCAATGGCCCTTTCCGCGGCTTTGGTGCCATACCAAGCTCGTCCGTCGTCGAGCTTGAGAAGGTCAAAGAAATTATCCATGTATTGCGCCTCTTTGGCGTAATTCATATTTTTCATCTTGGCGAGGACTTCAGGGCTCTTGAGAACCTCGTTCAAACTGTGGACGTGACCCGAGTTGGCGTGTATTACCGTCGCCTGCCTTGCCACGCCGGCGAGCACCTTGTCTGATTTGTCCCGCCCTTGTTTGGCAATATATTCCTTAAACCCCCCGGCCACGAAGCCAGGACTAGCCAGCAACAGTGGTCTTGACTGCGAAAAATCGACTGCTCGTAATAGTGATTGTAAAGTCTTGTCGTAGAACCGTCGCATGCCAGCGTCTTGATCTGATGCGGTATCGCGCTTCTTGGGCACGACGCTCTCCACCCGAGTCTTGAGGACGGTGCGGAACTGTGTAATGAGGCAAATGTTGGCCAGGCCCTCCTGCATAACCACAGCAGCCATGGCGCCGTTCTTGTCGTCGGAGAGAGCTTGCGCCAAGGTGGCTTTCGCGACGCTGTCCCAGCCCTCGGGCTTGATTACCGTGAAGGAGCGGTTGATCTCGAGATCGAGAGTGTGGTGCTGGCCCATGGAGACATGGTCATTCTCAGAGGCGACGATGCCAGAGACGCGGAGGGAAGAGACGGCGGGATCGAAAAACGTGGATTTGACTCGGATCGTGAGGTTGGTGTGGACTCGTTCTGCGGCTGGGATGCCGGTGCCGGGGTTGATGCTGACGACCTTACGGACAGCGTGTGCGTGGACGAGGTCGCCTGGAATGATGAGGTTATATGCGTGCCACTGAAAAGTCTGGAGTCAGCAGGATGAACGGGAGTGAAAAATGGAGAGCTAGATTTTAGGAAGTTATTTTGTTGCGCTGGAATGTGATGGCGGGGCAGTTGATGATGTTGAAGACGATGACGCAACTCACCATGTCCTCTGGGTCCTCTGGCAGGAGCGAGACTTGCTCGTCCTCGGGGTCTTTTGGTACTTTTCGTGATATCAGCTTCATCTTGAATGTGATGCGATCGCAGACGGACTGCCGACAAGCCAGTGGAGAGCAGCCTTCGTCGTCAGGGGGCCAGCCAAGAATTTAAGTTGGCGCATGTCCAACGTCCTATCAAGAGTTTTGAGTTGATAAGCTCTAGTGGGGTTAGTAGCGGCCATGCGGCGGGAGAGTCTTGAAAGCGATCGCGGGGCAGCCCGCAGTTGCGAAGGGGCTTGTTTCAGAGCTGAGGCACGGCTTGTAGACAACTCTGAGAATAAAGTTGATACAGAAAAAAAAGAGTTTTCTTCATTAAAAAAAAATCACAGAACAAAACTATGTCTTCAAAACCTAGTCTCACCAAAGCACTATTTTTTTTTGGTGGTATTCAATCTTGTTATGCTGCGAGGGCCGCTGTATTGTGAGAGTTCGATCATCAAGTGATCCATGGATAGCTGCCCTGCAGAATGGAATCATTATTGCTCTTTGCTCGTTGGGAGGACTTGAAGGCAGTTTTGGGATCAAGGACACCGTTTAGGTAGTTAGCATAGTTACTACATGATGAAAGAAATAAAGCAGGTACTTGAAGGTCTGCTCCATTTGCATCCCGCAACGCAATGAATAGCGAGTATTCCAGTATCTAATTTTCTCTAGACTCGGGGGAAATACATACGACTCCAAAATTTCTGGATACCAATGACTATGCAATTTAGCATCGATATCATTGTCAACGTTTAGAGCAATGTACATTTCTAGCATGTGCTGACATGTGCCGGTAAGACAGGCAACTACCGCATGGCCAGGGAATAGAACTATGTACGTCATGGGTAAGCGGGCATTATGACCAACGGAACCATGATGACTACGCAGATCTTTAGTTTCTTATCTGACAATGTGTAGTGAATATGTAGAATTTTCGTCAGCAGAACACCAAAGAGCCATTGCGGTCTAAGCATGAGCAGAGGGGCAGGAGTGCGCAGAGTATCTGTCTTAGATGCTGCGATTTTGCCCCCTTCGTTTTTGAACAACACGCTGCGCCTTGTGATAGAAGATAAAGTGGCTACATAGTGTCAACTATGTAGATGGTGGATCGCCCATGGAGAGTGGGCCAGCCTGCACTCAGCCTTGTTTCACAACAGGTATACACTTGTGGGGGCGCATCTGGAGACAAGAACCCATTCAACCCAGATGGGTAACCATTTTGCGAGATGGGTTGATAGGATGGGATAGTCTATGGAGGCGCCGGAAGCCACTGAATGCAGTAATTGGAGCAGCACGTCGCACTGGTCTGGGCAATTGGCGGTGGGCGCTAATAGTCTGGGCAGGCTAGGCAACAAGACGAGGCTTTGACTGGCCGCAAAGGCGAACGGCAATTGTCGGGTTGTTTGGCGTTGTTATTGTTGTTGTCGTTCCTCTTTTTTTTTTTTTTTTTTTTTTTTTTTTTTTTTTTTTTTTTGGTTAGTGGGGGATTCCCGGGTTTGATAGTGTGAGCTGAGTGAGGTTGACGGCATCTACGGAGCGGAAACAATGGAAGTGAGACGTTGGGGATGAGAGCCTGGACTCTAAAGACGCTGACGAGAGCCGCTTTGTTATTCTAGAAGTCGGATTCCTTACGTTACAAGAGCTTGGTGGATGGGTAAAATATGGATATTTAATTTCTGTTCCGTAGGAGAGATTGGTTTAGTGGAGACAGACTCAGGACGGAAAACGGGATCGGAGCACAAGTCCACGGATGGTTCATGTCTTGTTTGTCTCCCTGAAACGTTGGAGCAAAAAAAAAAAATAACCTTTGAGAAAAAAACAAAAGCACATGCGCGTATCGACGCCGCTGCAGATACAGTGGTCATTTGTCTCGATTTCGATGCAACCTACTCCGCTGTAGGAGCAGTCCACCTAGTATTAGTTTGTCAATCATTGCCCGATGCTCGTAAGCGGAACTTTCCTTGTGGGATGAGATGCGGGAGATAGTGCGGTGTCTGATGGCAGAATCATCCATGGATTGCGCCTGAAAACGTCTACATGCTACATGAGCGAAGGAGCAGGGAGCAGATGGGGGAGGAGACTACGGCACATGTATGGAGTACATGCGCATCACCGTTGGACTCGCCTGGTTGGACTGCTGAACGTGGATGAACAGTGCTTGATGACTGCCTGATTGGGGAAAGCTACATGTACTGTTACATGTGGCAAGGGGATCGGATGTCAACTTCCATCCCATGTTTTCTGCATGGCCAAGGCTGTTGGCTTGCCCAGGTACCGGGTACTCCGCCGCCATTAAGGTATTCCGTGAACATGAGCTTCTGTTGCGAGGCCATCATCATCATCATCATCATCATCATCATCAGCATGTCATCCAGTCAGGAACCACAAGGCTATCTCTCCACCAGCAAGAGCAAGGCAAAGAGAGACCGCTTGTCATCATCTTCTCGCGTCGTGCCTTGAGCATCGCAACAAACAATAGGCGCGCCCCCTAATCGATGCGCAGGGCAGTGCCGTTCGAAGCGTCTTCCGGGCTCGGGTTCTGGAATCTGCGCGCCTCCTCCGCTCCATAACGCTGTTTCACTACCCACTCAAACCAATATTTCCGGCCTCAATTCTGTTGGCTAAGTACGGAGTACGGACGTACCAGGACTGTACATACATAGGGGTCCTAGGCATTCCCCGAGAACGAGGCTGTCGCTGCGCAGGCACCTCCCCCTGTGTGGTTGGTCGGGTGCTTGGTTCGCATTGATGCCACGTTGGAGGCATTTTCCCGCGCAGTCCAGCGTTGGCCATTTGCTCTGAACCTTGAACGCTCCAGCACGCGACATAATACCCTAAGGCTGGGCTGGTTACAGGTGGTGCCCGTGCCCCGGTGCCCTGTATTGACCATTAGGTGGCTAAAGGTAAGGTACGTTAGGGCACAGCACAGGCAGGCATGTACCTGCTACATGGACATGCATGCCCCCCAGGGCCCCCCCCGATGCCCTGCATGGATGCAATTGATGACACTTCCATTTTGACAGGCACCGTCAGTCTGCTCCGCATTAATACCGGCCACCTCGATATATCGACTTGCATTTTTTATACATAACAGGGACTGTTTCAGTCAAACGCCAAGGGAAGATCTTGACAGGGAACACTGACCGCTGTAGGAAAAAACGACAGAACGAACAAACGACTCCAGCCTCGAGATTTTTTTTGTTCAACCCAAGTGAATTCAGATAACAAGTCAACAGTAACATCATAAGAAAAGAAAAAAAAAAAATAAGGGGGGCCTGTCCGGAGACCGCGGAGCTCATAGTCAACAAGGGGTGGATATCGGCGTGTCGCCAATCGCCTCAGCATATTCCCAAGACGTTCCCGGCCCACATCCATCGGAGCCTTTCTGCTGTCCGGTCCGCGTATACAGGCTATACATACACATAACAATCACCGTCCGGGCCATTGTTTGTCCCTGAGAGGAATACCCGGTCCCTGACCGTTGCAAGAGGGGAAAGCGAAAAAGAAAAGCAAAAAGTACCGAGTACTTGCAGCTCCTCCTGTGCTGCTGCTGCTGCTACCCATTGGCAAGGCGTGGGTTGCATCGCTGAGCGGCGCCCGGCCTTCTTCTGCTTCTGAACGAGTGCCAGTCTGACATAGCGCCAAGCCTCCGTGGCATGGTGGTGGGAGTGCCAGCCTCTTGGATCCTGACGGCGGCGGCTTTTCTCACATTCCCTCTCGTTTCTCTTCTGATTCCGATTCTGCTTCTCCTTTTGCTTCTGCCCTCCCCATCCTCTACTCTATCTCCAGGGCTATTATCTCACTCATCATCGTGTGCGCGGAGCAAAACAAGCATTGCGATTCGGCCTTGTTGCACCTCTGCGTCGATCGGTTGCGGTGGCACAGGGCAGCACTACCACTGCACTCAGTCTGCCATCGCCGTCACAGCATGGAATATGCCTCCCAAACTAGCTTCGCCCATACCCATACGCGATGGCCCATTGGCCTCGTCCACGGAGGACGGTAACATCGCCGAGCCTCTATCCAACGGCACGTCTGCGCAGTCCGCACCCCAGACGCCGCTGTCCCCCAGGCGTTCCACCCCTCGCCTGTCTCGAACCAGCACGCTCCAGCTCTCTATTGGTAAGGAGAAGGATGCCAAGAGTAGCACATCGAACAAGACACAACCAACCACTCCGCCTGCCAATACCGCCTTGGATCCATTGAGCACGGTAAGCACATGTTTTTTTTTCTGGGGGGCTGTTGTGCCATGCGGACTAGACTAGCTAGGCCCCGGCCCATCTTATGCTTCTATACCGCAACTATTATACATGCTCTATTCTCTATGCCATACTATACTATACCATACCATACCACTTATCACCTACTACTTACTACCTACCTACTCCATGATATGCGAAAGAGCTCCCCTAGCTGACAACTGTGACCATCACTTACAGCAAATTCTTCTGCGCACCAATACCGGTGTTGAAACCTCCATTACCCAGCGCTTGCGCAACTCTACCCGGCCCGACAGCCCTACTACGGACAACCTCCCGAGAAAGAGTGTGGACGGCGCTACCAAGCTTGCGAATGGCTTCACGGATATCAGTAGGGATCGAAGGTGTGTATCTCTGCAAGAACCTCTCTACTTTCTTGTCTTCTCCCATAACTGACTCTCGTTTTAGAAAAGGGACATCGTTTCTTAGCCGCTTCGCCATGCGTGGTTCGTTCAAGAAGAATGCCGATGACATGCCCGACTCCGATTCCGATCTTGGTGAGCTGCGAACCGAGGGAAGCAGTGCTCGAGCCCCGACATCCGTTATGAGCGACGGTGGCGGCTACATCCCTCTGCACAAAGAACCACCTCGCTATATCCGCGTCAGAGCGCACAACAGCAAGCGCCGAGACTTCAATCGCCTCTTCTTAGCCCAGGAACTCTTAGGTTCTAGACCATCCAAGGACGAGGAGCCTTCTCAGGGTCGTGCTCCTGCAACCGCTGTTGGTACTAGGCTCTTGAAAGCTGGAGATGCCATCTGGGCTGCCGATTTCAGCGTTGACGGTCGTTATCTTGCGGTTGCTGGCAAGGATCAGGTTGTCCGAGTATTTTCGGTCATCTCAACTGAGGAGGAGCGAAAGGCCCACGAGGAAGAAGAGCAGGGAGACAAGGATTCTCAGTTCAAAGGTAGAGGCGAGCGATTGAGTGCGCCAGTTTTTCGGACCAAGCCTATCCGGGAATTTGAGGCCCACACAGGCGAGGTTCTCTCTTTATGCTGGAGCAAGAACAACTTCCTCCTCTCAACATCAATGGATAAGACGGTCCGTCTGTGGCACATCAGCAGAGAAGGGTGCCTGGCGACATATAAGCATAACGACCTGGTGACTTCCATTGCGTTTCATCCCACCGATGACCGGTTTTTCTTGGCTGGCTCTCTGGATGCTCAGCTTAGGCTATGGAGCATACCTGACAAATCTGTTGCTTTCTCTGCATCCACCAGCGAGTTTATCACTGCCGTTGCATTTTCTCCAGACGGGAAGACGGCTATATGTGGTGTCTTGAACGGCATGTGCTCATTTTATGAGACCGAGGGTCTCAAACTCAAGTTCCAGATCCACGTCCGCTCCTCACGAGGAAAGAACGCCAAGGGTAGCAAAATTACGGGCATCAAGACCGCCGTAGTTCCTCCTGACTCACCAAATGGCGACGTCAAGGTCTTGATTAGTTCCAACGATTCGCGGGTTCGAATTTATAGCATGAAAACTCACATGCTGGAGGTCAAATTCAAAGGGCTTGAAAACCAGTCCAGCCAGATTCATGCTCGATTCAGTGATGACGGGAATTATATTATATCTGGCAGTGAGGACCGCAGAGCATATATTTGGAGCACGAATACGTCTGAGGTTGAGTTCAAAGACCGCCAACCGTTTGAATATTTTGACGCGCATCCCGAGGTTGTGACTACTGCACTCATGGCCCCGATGCGTACTAAACAGTTACTCGGCGCATCGAATGACCCCATTTTCGACCTTTGTAACCCACCTCCAGTGTTGTTGCGAAGCTTGGGCGAAGCCAACCAGAGCCAGACTGAGATTTCTGACACCGGAACCGAGGTCCATCACCCACCACCTGGTGCAAAGAAGCCTGAGGAGAGTCCGGCCTATATCGAGCGATCGAAACATCTGGACGGCAATATTATCGTGACAACGGACCGAACTGGCACGATCAAGGTATTTCGACAAGATTGCGCGTTTAGGAAGCGTCAACAAAACATGTGGGAGCTGGGATCCAAGTTCTCTGGGAGAGTGAGCGGGCTGGGACGAAGTGGAAGCATTATTACCAGAACGAGCGGGGGCCGCTCCCAGCGCACCTCCCTTAACCTGAATCCAGGCCAAATTCAGCACCCGTCGGACAGAATCATGAGTTGGCGACAAGACGTCGATGAGGAGGGACGGCTCAACCTGACCACTACACCAGCAAGAAGCGAGAGGTCGGCATCCCCACGGAAAATGGGGTCACGGACGTTAATCGGTGTTATATCACCGCCTAATCCCTCTGATGCTCGAAAAACGCCATTGACGAATGGCTCACCAGTTCGATCAATAAAGGCTGCGACGAGTCCGGCCTCGAGCATTCAGACTAATAAGCCATCGGTGACTGGCATCAACAAGGAACCGGCCGCACCACCTACTCCAAGCTTCAACTTCATTAATGCCAACGAGGAGGAGGATGAAGAGCTTCCTAAAAATGAAGGGAGTTTTTGGAATTTAACCCGCTGGAGAGGAGGCTTCTCTGGCCTGAGATATTCAACGAGTGCGATTTCGCAATCAGAGACGAGCCAGGACGATGCTCCTTCGGGCGGCGGCGACGGTGGTCTCTCCCGCAATGGAAGTACTGCGCTGAAACCTGTAGATAAGATATCTGCGCGGAAGAGCCTTGGAGCGGTTGCTGATCTGGGCAAGCTCACCATCGATGACGACAGATACAATCGCCGAAAATCCATGGGAGACGTCTTCCGTTCGAGGTCGATTGAAAAGACGCCAATAATGGAGGAGACTCCAACAGCTGGTAGTGTAGCGGGAAAGCCTCAGCGAAATCGGTCGCCTCTGAAAAAACGGGCTGACTCTGGCGTGGGAAGAATGAGTGGCGACACTGATGAATGATGATAGAAGAGATGGTGTTGATGTCTTTTTTTCTTTTTCTTCTGTTCATGGCCTCGAGATGATTTCACGACTGGGTGGAGTGTTGGGTTGTTCTTGTTTACAAAGTCGATTGTTTTGTTTCCTGTTGGACGGACTGATTGAATTGCAATAGCCGGTCCTGTGTCTCATTCATGCACCATACTTCCCCCCACTGTTTTACTACATTTATGTACATGGCGCGCATTCTGAGCGGGGAGTTTTACTTATTCAACTTGTTACCTAGTGGTCTTTCATGTCCCGGAACAGGTAGTTTTCGATGATGGGCGTTTGATAGCAGAAAAAAGCTCCTTGGGTGAACTTTGGAACCGAGCCCATGGGGATATTGCATTTTGGACATGGTAGTTTTTCTGTTTTCGGCGCAGTGGGAATGGAGATAGATGGATGGTTGAGGAGTTTTTACAGCGTTGATAGTGTGTGAATTACGGGAATATATCATATTTGACACTTGATTTGGGTTGGAGCAGTTCAAGTTGATGGTGATTAGACGTGAATTTTTTATTTTCATCTTTTATTCTCCTGTCGTGTATAGTATTCTTCGCACAATGAACATGTTATTCCCCTGCGACTACCTACCCCAGTTGATGTTGTCCTTGCGAGCAGCTGGTGTGGAGTGCTGAGCTGAACTGGTTCCTTGCTGCTGTCTTCTGCCATCTAAACCCTACTGGAGCAATCCTCCCGTCATTGTAATAACCGATGTCGTCGTCGTCGTATCGTTTCTTATATCTTTGCTTTAAAACTCCTCGCTAGTCGAAAACTTTTGGTCCCAAAAATCAGCATACACACACACTCTCTCTCTCTCACCAAGACACTCTCTCTCATTCATTCACAACTTCTCCAAACTCACCGCATCGCCTTTCGCCGCCTTGGCCGCCAACTCCTCCGTCAGCTTCTTCAGCGCCGGCGGGTTCGACCCGCTCAGCGAATCGGCCTTCTCGCCATTCTCAAAGGTAAAAAACGCAGGGATGGAGCGGATGCCCAGCTCCTGCGCCAGGGCCTCGACGTCGTCGGTGTCGAAGCGCGCAAAGACGTACTTGTCTGGGATGGAGAGGGCTGCAGCGTGCTTGGTGTAGAAGGGGCTGATGGCCTTGCAGGGGCCGCACCAGGTTGCGTGGGCTTGGAGGGCGACGTAGGGGGTCGATTGGATGAGGCTGTCGAATTGGGCTTTGGAGGTGATGTCGATGACGGACATGGTGGGCGTTTTGGGGTGTTTTTTTTTTTTTTTTTTTTTTTGGAGATTTGGGAGGAGGGGTTTTTGGTGATGGGTTGTTGGTGGTTGTAGTGGTTGTGGTTGTAATGGTTGTGGTTGGAGGAAGTGGGAAACGAGGGAGAGACTTTTATGACTGCCGCCGCCGGAAAGGTGCGGTAGATGATGTGCGTCTGTAAGTTAGCGGCATGCGGACTTATTAATCTTTTGTTTTAGTAGTTTGATACTAGAGCTACTTAGCATGTAGGTATGAGTCGATTAGCAATTCCCATATCTTTACTCCGTACGGAGTATACGACATAAATAATATATCATCAACAACCTCGGCACAGCACTCCTGCATCACCTAATCAACCTCCATTCCATCATCTCAATGCCCCTCTACCGAAATAACTAACCCAACTAACCATCCCTCTCCTCAGCCTTTTTTTACGAATCTATCACGCCTTCCCCCTGCGGACATTACACACAATCAATCACTCCGAACTCCAGCGGCGGAAAAGCACGGTGCGGGGCGATTTATTTTCCCACCTCGTCGCGCGAGCCTATCACCGGGGACTCCGCTATGGATGGCGGCGATTGCGTGCTTTTTGCTTTTTAATGCGCTGACAAAACGGACGGACAGGGGGGGGGGAGGGCAGAAATGACGTATTTGGCGTCGGGCTATCGCTCTTGTGCGTGGTCGGGTGGTCGGGTTTTGTTTGGGGTTGCTGTTGCTGGGAAGAGACGTGATTTTGCTATTGAGATGCTGTGATTATATATTTATATATTCTTGTATATATTGAATTTGTTTATTTTGTGTTTAGAACATGAAGTTGCGTGGCCTTGAGGCAGTGGGATGGTGTATTGCGAATTGTTAGGATGACTGCCGAGCTTGTGATGATGACGTCGGTGAGTTGAGATGAAGGACGTTGACACTAATAAATCTGGAGGGGTGTTAAGATCTATGGATTCTTGTAGCTGCTTTGACAAGCATATGGGGATATACTGTCGAAATATCGTTGCATAAATTATTAAGAGATGATGGAGAATAAAATGGTTGAACTCAACGGGAACGCGACTATTTGATAGAGCGTACAGATAACCTCCTAGAAACAGGAAGCCAAGCTTCTTCGTTGTTCTACACCTTCTATCCATTTACCTTATGGATGACGGCTCGTCTTATCCAATTGGACCGAGAGACGATACCAAAGCGGCGACGAAGCAATGCAGGTTTGCGTCTCGGCTGAGTTATAAAGTTATGGGTAACTTATGACTCGATATAATGTGTGCTTCATGATGTCTACCGTGAGCCATTTGATTAGTTCATCAACAAGCCGGTCGCGTCCTTCTGCTGTAGCTTTGTATAAAGTCTAATCTCAGGTAGATATGCAAGTAAATATGTATTAGTAGTCTATCCTATAGTATGCCCATGCCCATCATTCTCATTGTTTCCATTCTCGTCGTTACCATTATTCATCATTCTCATTATTACCGTCCTGACCGCTGTTGCCCTGGTTGCCGTTATTCCCATTATACAATATTCCCCAGAACCGTAGGGATAAATACATTTCATAGCCTTGCTAATGATTACGGAGTACAAATTGAGTGGTGCCTGGAGAGAAATAGGATATTTGTCTACACAGTTCTGTTGGTTAGTTGGTTATCATGTGTTTTGTAGCCAGACAAAGCACATGCCTCACAAGACGCGTGAACGTTTTGCTTCACCAGGTTCTGTCCGAAGTAGTCGTCTCTTCGCTGATTTTGACTTCTTTGAAGTCAGCTTTGGCCTCAATCTCAATGTAGAGAGGTGGAAGTCGATAATCAAGGCCCGCTTGAGTTCTTCATTCCAAAGGACATTCTCAGGCCGAAGATCGTCGTGGATGATTCCCAAAGCCTTAATTTCCTTATTTGACTTGCGAATCTCCTTGTGGAGCCACGGCTTCAGCTCCATCAATGCTGCTGTTTCGCCTCCCCAGCCCATAACAAGCATGTGACGAATCTCGCCAGCCCCATGTAGAAAGTAAATTTTTTCCAGGTCCATTGTCCCAAGGAAAACAGGCACTGCGGATCCCTGAGCCTTCCGCAGGATTTGGTATACCTGCGCTTCGCGGGAGACTTGGTTCCACAGTCCCGACGTGGTCCCTTTCCCAATCACAGTGTAGCCATGGGTGGCACATGTAAGTTTGAACGGTGCACCGTATCCCCCGCACTCTCCAAAAGGTATGCACCTGTCAATGTTTTCGTCCAGTTGTTCTTTTAGTGAACGTAACAAATCTTCCTTGGTGATAGAGTGTACGAGGTCATCATGAAGCCGGCGATGGAGCTTTACGTTTGGACAACTGTCGTCTAGAACACCACCAGTCTGCAACCCAAGTAAACATCGCTGAGTGCAAAATTGCGCATCGCGACGTCGAGTCTCGCTCTCTTGATTGTTCCTAGGCTCTCGTTCACGAGTCGCTCCTTGGGCAGACGGGGAAGATGCGACTTGACTAAAGCCCCGCTTCCGCCCCGTTGCTTGGTTCGAGTCTGAGCCTGACGAGTCTGGCGACTGCGTACGGTGTCGATCATCCGAGGGTGCACATCCAGCTTGAGACCTTGTGACCACTCGGCGGCCTTCTGCTGTTGGAGAATCTAATGGCGGCGACGATGGTTGGTATTCTGAACTTGGTTGCGGACTCACGTGCTCCGAACTGGTACTGTCAGAGAATGAAGGCATTCGCTGCAATTCTTCCTTGGGAATTTGCGACCGAGCATGGTCGAAGCTGGTCGTCCAAAGAGGCAACCGTGACCTTGCAAAATTTCTCCATTCTTGATCACGCACGGTGGAACGAGAGGCCATCAAACACAGACACAACACCCGGGCAACGGAAGTCTTTGGCTCTTGGAGATGCTGTTCAATCCCGTCCTCCAATTCTCTGATAGGGTCACATAGAAAGTAGTACAGTGTACCAGGGTCGTCATAAGGAACGCGAAGAAGGACACGGGCAATGCCGGTTGTCAAATATGAATACTCGAGTCCTTCCTGAATCATGACATGATATTCCTGGACGATGGCAGAGCAGACAAGGCGCTCTGCGTTGTACTTCAACTTCTCCGTCTCTTCCTGTGGTATTTTGTTTGATCTGACCATCTCCCTCCATAAGTTCATTGGCCGCAGCCCTAGGCGCATAGCGGCTGCCGGAAGCTTGTGTGGTGGTTTGTATTCAACCGTAGTGAGGAGAGTCTCGGTGGTTCCGTTGATTTGATGGATACATAACTTATCGGGTCTGGGATTATGTATATCGGATGGCTGGTCTGCATTCGCTTCTATACGTTCGTCAGGATCGAGAGAGTTGCCATGATTATCGAACCGAACACCATCGCCGAGGCTAAACTCTTCTCGGGCAGCCTCGAATTTACATAGTTCCACGATTATATCACGGACATGTTCCTCCACAGCGATTTGCTCGTAGGTTTCGAGAGCTTTTTCGCTGCTAATTGCATAGAAGTCGAATCGTCTAGCAAGCTCTTCCAAAGCCAGCAAGGGGGTAAACAATCGTGCTGGGACTTCCTCGGCTGGCTGGAGATATTTGCATACCGAATTGTAAAGTTCTTGCTGTTGAGCTGCACAATCCGTCCACAGCTTTAATCGCGTCGGGCAGTATTTCCCGGAGGGAGGAGGCACTGACCCCGCAGTCGCGCGAAAGGGTCTTTCGACTCTCAATGATCGGGAGAGCAGGTTGTGACAATGGCTTATGAATTCATTGAGGGTCGTTCGTCGGGTGCGTTTCCTTTCTTGTATCACTCCATCTTCAGCCTGCTTCTGTCGTTCTTCAGCCTGCTTCTGTCGTTCTTCAGCCTGTTTGCGTCTTTCCTCTGACTGCAGGAAGAGCGCTTTATAATCTGGTGAGCTTGGGTTGGCCATCGTCTTATCAAAAGGGGGGCCCGTGAGTATTTGAAGCTATATTGGTCAAGACACACAAAGGTCCGTCTTGACGTGCTAGCAATCTATAGGCCTATCGAGTAATCTGGGTAATTGGAAGATTTGCCAGTAATTGGGAAACAAAGAGAAATTCCAGATATGCGGAGTAGAGTAAGTTATCAGGGGAGCTGCCAGTTTCGTCATTATTAGAACGCGTATAACGCCTTCTTGCTGACTAATCGGTAAGAACTAATAAGGGGAAAGCGCCACTGGGTTTAAGACAATGCTGCTACCTAGACCCCTTGAAATGAACTTTTTTTTCCCTTTTAAGAGGGAGTCTCCACTGCCGGATCGGGGGCGGGGCGTTTCTGCCCCAAACCCCCTTTAGAGCCACCCGAACCTGAGCCAGAACCTGGACAGAGTATTGACTGTGGCGCTGGAGTCTGCGCAGTAACCTCAGGAGCCGCAGGAGGAGGTGGAGGAGGTGGAGCTGTTGTGGCCCTACGTACTAATTAATAACAACCCTAAACCGGCCTTAGAATTTTGGATACTTATCCAAATACGGTGGGCGCTGCCCTTGCCTTTATCTTTCCCGGAGTGGAAGTCTTTTTACCAGGTATCTTCTCTTATTAATAGTATCTTAAGGTTGGGGCCGTGATAGGTAATCCTTATAGATGCAAGATAGCGGGACTATAAACTAGGCATACCCTAGTCTATAGCGTATTTTAATAATAATAATAATAATAATAATAATAATAATAATAATAATAATAATAATAATAATAACGCAGCCACCTATATGTATCTATCAGCCAGAAGTTCGACGCGAGTTGGCGGCAGTTGAGCGAAGTTTGCAGAATTTTTGAATGGAGTAGGAACAGTTCGACTCTGCTGCTTCAAAGAATTAAGAAACTTTTTGGCGGCAATCTGCAATTCAACAATTGCATCCTGTCCAGAGATTAGAGCACGAACATCAGTAACCGAGAGGTGAACTTGCTTCGTCCCAGCCATGAATGAGCGCCCTTTGGAGCTTTACGGCCGTGCCCCGGAAGCGGACGGGGACTGCCTCACATGGTTTGCCATTAATGAAGCAACGGTTACACTTCTGGGAAGCAGCTACCTAACTAGGTACCTAGGTAGTTGTCCAACTAGAGTTTGGGGTACCCAAGAACTAACAGTCGTCGTTCATATTTATCGATACAAGTGTGGTCTGTGAAATCGCTCTTTTTATGCCAAGTGTTTTCCTCGTCTAGGTAGTTTTCTTTTGTTTCAAAAATCTTTTTGTTACCACCTTGGAGACCTTTCAGGTCGGTCGCGCTCAGTTAGCTGGCGAGTAGGTACCTATGTATATATTACCTCCTTAGGTATCCACCTAGATATGGACACATGTATATACATATACGCGAGAACATCATATTTACTGGAATAGCTAGGGTAGTCCATCACTAACACAAATGATCGAACTTGATAATTCATTCATACGCCTGAATGCTGAGTTCTCTCATACTTTTGGGTTCTTGACCGTGACGCCACATTAATTCGATAATTTCCCTTACTGCCCTATGGAAACGAACCTATACTAGTGCTAATATTTTCGTTACGAGTAGCCACTACTGGTGCTTCTCCCACCGCTCTGATCCACGCCTACTCAGCAATGCTGCTGCCGCGGATGCCAACTCTCGGCGCTGGTGTCAAGATGCGCTGCCCTTGTTGGAATTTCTAAGCAAAGGTGTTGTTGTCCCAATCGTCTCTGTTGCTCTGTTGATGCCGGCCATGATAGTGGCGGTAATGATGTCGATATAAGCTGCCCGAGACTCTGCGCTATGCATACATCGAACCGAACCTCTCTGGCGGAGCGCGGCAGCTCTGCCGATCCCAGCGGCCCATGTGTTCCTGCAGCATCGTTTGCCGGCGCACCTTGTCAGCGCCCCCTTTGCTGATGCCAAGTGCCTTGCCTTTCGGATATATATATATCTCTAGGCTATGATGGCCGGGGTCTGATATCAGCTTTGCGTCGCCGCCTGCCGCCGCCGCCCTGTTAAACTGCTGCACCCATATCCCAGGGCTATCCCTATCTCAACTTTTGACGGTGTGCTCACGCTACGGCCCGGTGCTGGTGTCTCTACAATGATTATGCTCCATCCCAACATGGCTACTTTACCTCATGCAATACGATGTACGAGAGTGGGTAGTATAGATAGACTCTGTTTTAGACTTGCTGCTGCAGGGAACCATATAGGCATGCAGTGCTAGCAGTGATGAATCGGTTCAATTTATCAATGAAATCGGCACCGTTTCCTATCTTGCTGATAGAGCAGTCAAATGAACGGTATCTATGTAGCCTTTCTACGACATTCGTACTCTCCAGGGGTGTCTTATCATCACCCCATCTTATAGCTAGCATTATATAGGCACGCGGCACACCTGGTAGAGCCTTGGAGCTTTTTGCGAAATAGGATGGCGCCGAGAATATGGGCATATGACTGACACCAAAACACGCATCAAGCTCGAAATCGGCACAGGATGTTTGTTTTATGTAGAATGCCGAAATAAGATTGAGCATGGTGTCTTTGCTCTCACTCAGCCTGATTAGCATCACCGTTACCAGAATACAGCCTTGTCCAGCTTACACAAGTCCCCCTAATATGGCGCCGAGCGACTAGGTGCAAATAATAAATAACGGGTGAAAAAAAAAAAAAATTTATATAAAAAATATAAAAAAATGCTACAAGGATTCAAACTAATGCAAGTCGGCGATATTTCTGGTCTACGTGATTTGTTCCCCTCGCTACCATTTGGAGCTCGGATCTTTACCTTGGTGGGATCTTCATCAGCGTGGCCAGTTTCTACATGCCACACGGCCCTTCTACCACTTATTCTTTAGCATCGGCGGCAGTAATCATTACTGAGCCATGCAGAGGCAAGGTATCCTGGGCTCTGTAGGAGTATGCTTACACGATCCACTTTGGCGGAAGACAGATGCATACATCGACATGCTTAATCTGGGGTTTACCGCCATCTCTAGCGTGCATTAAATACCTTGGGTTGAGATAGGATTGTAGTGTAGTAAGGAGATATCGGAGCCGGAGGCAATGGGATCCCGAACTATGGAAGAGTTTAAACGAAGGATTCACACTTGCACGTAGCACAGCGGAAGGTATATGCGAATGCTCAACTAAGCTACAAAGAGCCATGGCCGTGAGATAATGAATGATCTAGGCTGATGTAGTTCGGCTGATTACGCGCGCCTGGGCAATGTCAGCCAATTTGAGTCAGGTCCTTGCTTTCGATCCGCTGGCTCGCCATTCCTTCTACTCATACTTACTGAAGACTGTTGGAATCCTTGAAAATCGTGCACCCCTAAAGTTTAATGATTGGTCTGGATTGCGGCCGAAATTCTGCATTGAAAAGTTACCTTGTCTCAAGGGTTTGCTAGCAAGCAGTCATATTTCCTGCGAGAAGTGGCAAAATGACATTGGGCTTGTGAGTTGTTTACCGCCACTTTGGCAAAGTTAGCTGCCCCCCTCTGAGGAAGAAGGATATTATAAGGCTGAGTGAGGGTGGGGAAGGGGGGGTGCTTCGAGTTGGAGTTGCAAGACAGCACAAAGTGACCTTCTCCTATTGTTGAGCAGACATAAGTACCTTCCTCTCCATCCTCTTCAAAACTATTCTTGTTCCTCCATCCACTGAACTGCTTTCTTCATACCTGTTGATCTTCCGTTCGTCGCTATGGCATCCTCAAGCAGCAGCAGCCCGCAAGGCATGGCTGCCTACGCCGCCCCGTCACTTTTCCAACCTCACCGAGCCCGCGATGCCATTCGTGATGCACACAACAAGAAGATTCCGCCGATGCTCGGCTACTATGCGGCACTGAGCGCTGTGCCCATCACCCGCTTTGTGTCTCCCATGAACTTTGACTTTGTATGGATCGATTGGGAGCATACAAGCTGCAATGTTGAGACGATGACAACTATGGTTCATGAAACCATGTTTATGAGCCAAGGTCACACCATTCCCTTTGTTAGAGTGCCTGGCAACGACCACGCAGCCATTGGATATGCCCTCGATGCTGGTGCAAGCATTGTGATTCCCCAGGTGTGTTTCTGTTGTTGTTGTTGCTGCGGCTGTTTTTTGGTGGCTTCTGGCCCGCTTCTCAGAATGACGCTGCTGTTAGCAAAGTGGCGCGAGACGTAGTGATTGATACCAGAGCTGAAGCTGTCGCTAACACTGTCGTCAAGGTTGATACCGTTGAGCAGGCAAAGCACGCTGTATCGGCAGCAAAATTTGGAACCAACCGGAACGGCACTCGATCGGCACCGCCATTTAGGCTGGTGCCCGAAATAACCGATATGGCCATTTACCCCAATCAGGATCTCCACCAGTGCCTGAATGACCAAGCGGCCGTCATGATTCAAATCGAATCCTTGGAGGGTATGGTATTTCCTTTTCTGCCATCAGCATCTTGGCTGGCGCCTTGAACTGCGTCGGGTGTGTTCTTTTTAATTAGACTTGTGCTGAAACTCTTTTTCTTTTTTCCATCTTCTCTCTAGGCATCAACAATCTCGATGCGATCCTCACTGAAGTCCCCGACATCGACATCGTCTGGCTTGGCGGCATCGACGCCCGTATAAGCATGAACCTGCCAGGAAATGGTGGCATGGGAGGAGACGAGCCCGAATGGCTAGCGGCGACGGAGAAGTTCCGTCAAGTCATTGACAAGCACGACAAGCCTGCCGGAGGCTTCGCTTTCTGCCTTCCGCCCTGGGGCAGCCCCGAGAGACTGAAGGCAGCGGCGGAACGCTATTGCTTCATTGCCGTTTCCACAGATGTGCTCCATCTGTGCAACATGGCGACGGAATTGCAGGCCTCCAAAAAGCTTGTGGCGCCGGGTGCGGATGCGAATGGGAATGGGAATGCGAATGGGGATATGGATGTGGCAACGGATAAGAAGTGACCATGATATTATATGCCTCTGTCTTGTGGCATATGATAATAATGTATATATTCCGGTGATGATACGAATTCCGATGATGCGAAAACCTTTTTTTGTTATGTTTTGGGCATTCCAGAGAACACACTATTGTCATGGCTGATAGTAGAGCTTGATTTGTATCACCTCCCCGGGATTTGCTTTGTTGGATTATGATGGACAGATGATGCTCATCGACCGCTATTTGGGAAAATAGTGCTGACTGCTGTCGGGGGTTCATTGATAGATAGAGATACATACTATATATACAGATAAACATGCGCACGAGTACATATATGGTCAACAGCTAGCAAGAGCCTCGGATAAACATCAGCATCGTTATTTAGCTGTAATGATAGGGAAAAAGAGCGAGCAAGCCAGAAAATGCGATTGGGTGAAGCTTTGGCGAAGCAGAGGCACCTGCACTCGTCGATCCCCACTGGTGGTTTTTGTCATGGCAAGCAATATATTACGAGAGAAGAAATATATTGATGTTGCTTAGAAACGCCTCCCCAGCTCCTTCCCCAGGTTTCATGCACGCAACTGCCCATTTATCGTATCATCTTTGGTTTGTTCCTGCCCTTCTTCATCTCCAGTCGGTTTGCAAAGATATTTAGGTAGGAGGAGTCATATATAACTCAGCGGGATTAACAGAATGCATTGTAACATTTTGGTCAGCAAGTACCAAATGCTTATCTTGGTGCGGAGTGTATATTAGCAAATTAGGTACGTACCTTCCCCCCCCCGCAATTTT
Source organism: Sphaerostilbella broomeana (assembly GCA_930272545.1). Lineage (NCBI taxonomy): Eukaryota > Fungi > Ascomycota > Sordariomycetes > Hypocreales > Hypocreaceae > Sphaerostilbella > Sphaerostilbella broomeana. The sequence goes on from CAKNET010000042.1 coordinate 258,420, forward strand.
GGTGGCGTCGGGAAACTAGTTTTGGGGAAAGAGCCATGGCCCTAGAAACCCATCCTTCCAATTTCTACTTTGAACCACAATAAATTCTTCTTCTTTATGAAACCCCTATAATTTTTCTCTCTCCATCGTCAACTTGACAAACCAATACCGCATGGCTCTTCCCACCAAATACAAAGGGTATTTAGCCAAAGGTCGCACCGTGCTATCTCTGTCTTCTGCTTATCTGGCCATTTGAAACAAGACACACTGTTGAACACCCCCACAGACAGCGAGCAACCAAGCAAGTTTAGGTTGCTTACTAGCGCTGCAACCCATGAATCGCGACGATCAAACTCCTTCTAGCGCCAGCCACCCTTCCATAACCTCCTGTCCATATCGCCGAAGCCTGCCCGTCTTGCAGAAGCGGCACGAGCTGTTTCCCAGCCGGATCGCAATATGGCGCCGCCTTCTGAGGTCGGGGCGTCGAGCTTAATCGCACGAGCGAGCCCCCAACATGCGTCAAAACGTCATTTCAGGATGTCTTGAAAATATCAGCGGCAACGAATGACAGGGCATGGTGGACATGGCCAAGTCTAGGAGTAAGAGTGGTTATTATCAGCCAACACTTATCTGCTCGTCTACGTACGACCCAACCCATGCTAACCAATATCGCCCAGTTATCAAGCCTTTCGTCGCCTACTCCGCATTATTTTATGGCCCCGGACGATTGACTGACGTATTAAAGCTAGTTTCCGAACTTCGGGGTCCCTCGTCATTGAGCACGCCCTTGCAATAGAGATAACACCGCAACAAACCCGGAACTCGCTCTTCCACTGGACTATCTGAAGGCCATGGCTTGTTATCCAACTCGCCTTCTTCTGCCGTCGTTCCTGTCGAAACAACATCTTTAGTAGTCCATCGACTGCGTACGCACACCCTCCACGATCAATTCACAGGCTGGCAACCGCTGCCATTGCCCCTTCCAGACTGACTACTTCGACACACCACGAGCACAACCCGGAACATCGCCGCAATCATGAATTCGAACGAAAACCGCCGCTTTTCCGCCGCCAGCGCTGACCATGCTCTCGCCTCTCTGGGCTACAAGGCTGAGTTGCCTCGCAATCTCTCCATGATGTCCGTCCTGGGTCTCTCCTTCGCCATCATGGCCGTTCCCTTCGGGTTGAGCACTACTATGATTGATGGTCTCACAAATGGCCAGTCTGTCAGTGTTCTCTGGGGCTGGGTCGTAGTCTCCCTCATTTCCCTCTGTATTGCGGCCTCCCTCGCTGAGATTTGCGCCGTGTTCCCTACCGCCGGAGGTGTCTACTACTGGTCCGCCATGCTTAGCCCTCCCGACTGGGCGCCGTTGGTGAGTTTCGTCGACGGCTGGCTTACCCTGGTGGGTAACTGGACTGTCACTCTGAGCATCAACTTTTCTGGAGCACAGTTGATTCTGAGTGCTGTTACTATCTTCCACGAGGACTTTGTGGCGAATGCGTGGCAGACAGTTTTATGTTTTTGGGGCGTCATGCTATTGTGCACAGCAGTCAACGCATTTGGCTCAAGGTATTTGGACCTGATCAACAAAGTGTGCATCTACTGGACAGGTGCTGCCGTCGTCATTATCATTGTTACACTGCTTAGCATGGCTAAGCAGGGCCGGCATTCTGGAGCCTACGTCTTTGGCCATTACGACCCTTCCGCCAGTGGCTGGCCGACTGGTTGGTCCTTTTTCGTCGGTCTTCTTCAAGGTAAGCTCATCTTATATACCATATTATCTTGTACCCCGAGTTACTTACGTGCTATAGCTGCTTATACCCTTACTGGTTATGGAATGGTTGCCGCTATGTGTGAAGAGGTTCAGAACCCCGAGCGCGAAGTGCCAAAGGCAATTGTTCTCTCTGTAGTCGCCGCCGCAATCACCGGCGTACTCTACCTGGTCCCCGTGCTCTTCGTCATCCCTGACATTCAGACCTTACTTAGCGCTGCCAATGGCCAGCCGATTGGACTGCTCTTTACCATGGTTACCGGCTCCAAGGGTGGCGGACTCGGCCTTCTAATTCTAATTCTAGGCATTTGGCTCTTTGCGGGTATCGGTGCCCTCACTGCCGCCTCTCGTTGTACATACGCTTTTGCTCGTGACGGGGCTGTTCCGGGACACAAGATTTGGCGACAAGTGCACGAGAAGCTCGATATGCCCATCTGGGCACTCCTTCTTTCAGCTGCGGTGGATTGCGTCCTCGGCTGCATCTACTTTGGCTCCTCTGCTGCCTTCAATTCCTTTACTGGCGTTGCCACCATTTGCCTGTCTATTTCTTATGGCGTCCCCATCCTCGTTAATCTTATCCAACGCCGTGCTGCGGTCCGCAACTCGGCCTACCCTCTCGGTAATGTTTTGGGTCCCATCATCAATTCAATCGCCATCATCTGGGTCGCCTTCTCCACCGTCATCTTCTGCATGCCGGTCTCTATACCTGTTGATCCGAGCACGATGAATTATGCGTCGGTTGTATTTGCAGCTTTTGCAGCCATTGCTGTAGGATGGTATTTTGCTTATGCAAGAAACAACTTTACGGGTCCACCGGTACGGAAGAGTGATGAGGATGGCGTCGTGGTTGGTGTGTCTCTGGGAGATCATAGTGCTGCGACGGATGAGGAGAGGTCAGCGGCGAATGTGGAAAAGAGCCTGAAATAGATGTCTATTTAGTTTTAATGTGGTTTATTCTGTCTATTTATTGACGATATTCTGAGTTGTCTTGCCCTGTATAACTGAGGAAGTATGAGATGAAGGTTGACCCAGATGTGTTTGTTTCCAATGATGTGTTAGTTGACGGGTGGTTTTAATTTCAATATGAATGTTTCGGTGAAAAAAAAATCAATAAAGTATAGTTAATTAAAGCCAGTTAACTTTTGTCATGATTCATCTCATCTATTCTCCTCCCTCTATAACGCAATGTCCAAGCAAGTCCTGTCGGGTATATACAAAAATTGGGAGTTGACCACCCAAAAAAAAAAAATTTGGGGTGAGAGAAGAAACTGCTGCCTCTAGATCAAATAATAAAAAGGAGGAAGAGTCAGGGGCAAGGCCCATCCTTAAACGCTAATTGTCCGGAACACGCTAAACTCTTCTCCTGTGGCAATCAAGCTGCCTGGAATCTGGGGGTGCCAGTGAACTTCGCGGACGTCTTTCAGATAGTGCACGAACAGGAGCTGGGGGGGCACGTCCTTGACGCCGCCGGTGTCCTTGCTCTCCTCGTCATCGAGCTCGACGGCCAGATCCCACAGGGTGACGGTGTTGTCTGCGGAGGCGACGGCAACGATGGAGTCGTCTGCGGGGTGCCACTCGACGCTGCAGACCTGCTCCTTGTGGTAGTTGAAGCTGGCGAGCGGCTGGGGCTTGTTGTCGGAGGCTTTCCACTGGCGGAGGTCCCAGACGCCCCAGACGCCGTCGTCGGCTCCCGAGGCGAGGAGGTGGCTGGTCTTGCGGGACCAGGACATGACGTTGACGTCGTAGCTGGAGACTTGCATGGTGATGGCTGGTTTGTGGGACTTGGAGCGGATGTCCCAGACGCGGATGGTGCCGTCGCTGGAGGCGGAGGAGAAGACGGACTGCTCGGAGGGGGACCACTGGATCTCCTCGACGCTGCTGGTGTGGCCTTGGAAGGGGCGGCTGTCGGTGACCCAGCCGGCGCCGTCGGTGCGGGTGGTCATGTAGATGAGGCCGTCGTTGTCGCCCGTGAGGAGCTTGCCGCCGGGGACGAGGGGCGACCAGTCCACGGCGTAGCCCTCGGACTTGTGGGCCCGGATGGTGGAGATGGGCTTGTTCTGCTGCGCGGTGATGACGGTGCCGGGCGTGTCGAACGAGGTGAGGTGGGGGGTGACGTCGTGGATGAAGACGTTGGTGGACTCGGTCATCGTTGCTGTGAGGGTGGTGGGTGGGCGTGAGGGCTCCTCCTGGCTGGGGATCTGGTGGGAGCGGATGCGGTTCGTGCATGAGTTTAGGGGAATGGACTTGCTCTCGAGGATGGGGTCGGCGTCTTCGTCGTCGTCGTTGTCGTCGTCGCCCTCGGACCCGGAGTCCTCGTCGCCGCGGTCCATCTTGCTGAGACCGCTGAATTTGACGACTAGCAGTTCGTTCTCGCTGGCTTTGCCAGACTCGGCCTGGGTGCCGGCAACGGTGTACATGGTGTGGGGGTAAGCTTTGCGGTTGTCGCCGAGTGAGTCCTTGACGATGTCAAAGGATAGGCATGGCCAAGGCGTGCTGAGACTGTGCAGCATCTCGTATGTGGTGAGATCGGGAGCCAGCGTCTGGCCGGGCTCGAGCTTGCTTCGTCCGACGATAAATGTGCCTTGGTCGACTTCCATGGCATCTATACAAGCAAGGAAAATCAGTCATTAGTTTTGAAGCGCAAGACGCGGACGAAGTAGGGGGGTTAGATGGTGTTGTTTTTGCATCTCCTCCCCCCCGCCAACGCCATCATTGGAAATGACAACTTACTTTCTTTCTCCTCGGCCTCTCTCTCGGCATCTGGCCGACCATCTACGCCGGCTTCGATGATTTCGTCCTCGCTTTCAAATTCGTCCTCGAACTCGTCTTCGAACTCGCCCATGTCCTTGTCGACGTCGATGTCCATCTGCTCGGGACGCTCGCCGCCTTTGAGCGGGGTGTCGCCTTGGCCGTCCGCCGTGCGCTTCGACATGTCGACGGTGAACTGTGATTAAGAGGGGGGATTCTAAGTGAAACGAATAAGCGGTATGATGAACCACGGTTAAAGTTAACGGCTTGAACCACGCTAGGTCTCCCACCGCTTTGTAGAATGGGCTGAACAGTTTGGTTGCTCGATGTCTTCGATATTTTGTTGGCCGCTAATAAATTGTGAACCCCTCTAAAAACCCAAAAAAAAAACCAAAAAAAAAAAACAAAAAAAAAAAAAAACAAAAAAAACTCCGGCTTATCGTTATCGGTGTGGCTAGAGTCCTCCCCGCAATGTGGCGCTCCGGCTCATGATTCAGTTCATGGGGCGTAATGATGTTTCACCCGCATTGTTTATTAGAGTGCATCGCATCGTCTATATTAATATGACGAAGAAACGGGACATTGCAGATACGCATGCCATCTTATGTATTCATGCGCAATATAACCGCACAATAAGCACAACTCTCTCAAAGTCAGACTGCCGGTCACATCCTCCATGTCGCTGGCTGATCAATCCCTAGGGCATAGACAACTCCCCAGTCAGTATTCCGTACACTGTATTACCTATGACAGCATCAAAGCCCATGCCGTGCGTGCCATACCATAGCTTATCACGATCGCTTATAATGGTGGTGCTGGTGTTTGACTCGTAGCAAATTGCGCATTCACCAACTTCACCAACCCAAAGCGTGAGTGACCAACTCCTTAGCAGCGGCAGTGACAGACTGTCCTTCCGCGAGTGGATATTTCGTTATTCTCCTAGTGTAGCCACAATTATTCTCCTACAGAGGTGGCACTGTTCCGTGTTGCATTTACCCAGGCTTTCGGCTAGCGAGAACAACTGCCAAGGCTGTTAGTAGACATGCTGTTTTCTGTTTCTGCTTGTTTTTTCTTTCTTTCTGTTCAGTTGTGGCATCATATTGTTTTTCAAACGCTGTAAGACTTTAAGCTCTTCTTGATGATTATAACAACGGCCTAAACTCTGACAGTATTGACATTGCAGCAATGGAATCCAAGACCGCAGTAACACAATGCCCTATGCTTCTGCCGTAACCTTGACGCATCCAGCCCCTAGTATACTCAAGTCGCATTCATTATCAAGGGCTTGGCTTCACCCGTGGCGCATCTTGGTCTTCCTTGCCGACTTCTAGCTGATTCCGAACTGGCTCTTAGAAAGGGCTTTGCAAAATTGCTTCTACTGGTACAAGCTACGGGCTTGGCTGGGCTTGTTTTATTTTATTTTATTAGCAAGCCTCATCAGCAAGACAACACCCTCACTCACTCACGCCTTAGACACTACAAAAACGCCAGTCAGCACGGGGGTGGTGATTGACTTTGCCGATGGCTTTTTCAGCTTCAGCCACGCCAGTCTCTCATGGCCTTCCCACGCGGTAGATCAGCCATTATCCTTGTTCCAGACACTGGCGACGTGATGCTTTCACTCGGCCGGTCGGCAAGTTTCTCGATGGGTTTGATTGGCAAATGCCGAGCGGTGCTCTCTAGAGGGGGAACCTAGTTCGCCAGCCCGGCCGCCCGAGGTCTTATTCGTTTTTCTGCTGGGTTCACTAAAATGACAAGTGAATCATTCTAGAGCCAGAAGCGAACCTCAAGGGCCTTGGCTTGGCGGGTGGTTGTCGTCATGAGAACACACACACACGCGAGCGTAACGTATGTATAATCCAAGGGGGGGAGCGGACAACTCAGCTCAGCTCTAACCCACCATTCTCTAGAATTTTTCATCTTCTCTGCCATGTCATCGAAACAACCGTTATTCCCCCCCCCCCAATCACTCCTGATGTAATTTCCAAATCGCCCATTTTTATCCTGAATCCGCCGTCTTGAGCAGGAAAGCATCTGAGACCCGCCCGGATGGCGAGTGGGATCCAGATCCGCACCTTTGGCTCCGCAAATCAGGAGGATCTCCCCGACCAGTCCTCAACCATCATCATCGTCTTGCTATCGATAGCGCTGTACAATGTCCTGGAGCTCGTGTGCATAATCTGGGGAACATTCAGGCGATATGCCGGCCTGTACTTCTGGTCGTTTCTCGTGGCGACCTTGGGCGTTGCCTTGTCGTGCGTCGGCTTCTTCATCAAGTTCTTTGGGTCCCAGTCGCTGGGCTACTTCTCCTGCACGCTCAGCTTGATAGGATGGGTGTGCATGGTGACGGGCCAGTCGCTGGTGCTCTGGTCACGGCTGCATCTGCTGATGCGGGATCCAAGGCGCCTGCGCATCATTCTGTGCATCATCATCACCAACGCGATTGTCTGCCATGGCGCCGTCATCCCCATGGTGTACGGCTCATTCTCGAGCAACCCTGAGGTGTGGCAGAAGCCGTACGAAATTGCCGAAAAAATCGAGGTCGTCATCTTCTTCCTCCAGGAATTCATGCTGTCCGCCTTTTACATCGTGGAGACCGTCGAGCTGATGAAGGTGGAACGCGTCCTCGGGAGCAAGCGGTCGAGCCGCAAACTGATGAAGCACCTCATCATCGTCAACATTCTCGTCATCGTCCTCGACATTACCATCCTGAGTCTCGAGTTTGCCAACCTCTACAACTACCAGATCTCATACAAGCCGTTTGCCTACAGCGTCAAGCTGAAGCTCGAGTTCACGGTGCTGAACCGCCTGGTCGACTTGGTGACCAGCACACGGGAACTGAGCTCCAGCCAAAGGAGCCGCGAGTACTCCGGCCCCAACAACACCTCCAACAACACCTCCAACAACAATTCCATCGGTCTCAAGACACTGAGCGACGAGACGGGGAATTCGGCTATCGGTGCTTCTTACAACACAACTCCTGCCATGGTTGACATTGAGAGACGCCATACGAAGAAATCGCTCTCGTCGACTCAGACCAATGACGGCATCATGGTGACGACGGGGACGAGCGTCCATATCTCAGAGAGACAGGATCTTGACTCTGAGAATATCTACGGAGCCTTGTCCGTTGGAACTCAGAGCCGGGTGATCAGCAGCAAATGTTGAAAGTTGCTTTTATGGTCGTTTTAGTGTCTTACGATTACATTGATTCCATGTTTTGTATACGACTTTTCTTTCTTCTGTATGAGAACCAAATTAAAAAAAAAGGGTACACTAGGCGTTCGAGATACTATTGAAGGGAAAGGGAAAAAAAAATTAGGCGCCATGGGCTTTGTTAAACATTTGGGTGAATGGCTTTTTTTAGTCAGGTAGGTATATTAGTGCCATCAATTTGGGGATGTGCAACAAGTATTATTGTAACTGCCATAACGGAGTATACCTGAATATTAGAGATTCTAGCGAACATGAAGCTATACTATTTAAGATGTAGAAATGCCCCCACTTTATTGTGCTGTTAGCCATTCTATGTACCTTCCCATATAACTAGCCATTAATTTCATGTAAGCCGGAAAAGAGCAACGAAACCGATAATAGTAACTTTTAACGCAGTTATCTTATAGATATTATTGCCACAGCCAACATTGCACCATGAAACCCACAGCAATTGTTCAACTACTCATCTGCCCAGAGTACCATCTTCTTTAGATCAACTACGATTATTGCAGAACTGCATTTTCAGTCTCGGCTGATTTTTATGCCGGCTCATGTCTCGCTGCAGGGGGTGTCGCGCCTATTGCCGAAGTGTGTCGGAAGTTGAGGCGGACTTTGGGGGGGGGGGGGGGGGGCGCGGGTGGCTCGCAACACCATGAGAAAGAGACGGTCCAATTACCAGATTT